>JAWZYT010003002.1:0-128171 GCA_034508575.1 Petrolisthes manimaculis | reverse complement strand
CTATGTCTTGTCCTGCCTTTCTCTGCCTACCTCTGCTCTTTCCTGTTCTATATCTGTTTCCATTTCCTGCCTTACTAACCTACACAAGTCCAGGCAGATTTCCTCGGTTGATACACAAAGGGGTCACTGACGACTCGACTCAAATCTGTGCCTCCATGGTATTTTCGTCTACGTTTTCATTCGGTGTTTATGTTTTGATAAGTGAAGGGTAGTAGTGTCCCCTTTGCCAACTAGGCCTTACGTCGTGTGTCAGTAGTAGATGGATGGTGGTAGTATGGAGTAGTACGGTAGTGTAGGATCGTTGGTTGGTGTTTATATTGGGGAGAAGTATATGTATATTATATTATTACATGACTTAGACACATGTGGCGAAAGAAAAAATATGGGTTAGATGGTGAAACTGGAGTAAAGAGGAAAAACAGGGGAAGGAACAGAAACAGGGGAAGGAGGAGAAACAGGGGCATGAGTGTTGGCAGTGAGAGGCCGAAGTAGCTAGGGCAGGGGCAGGGGCAAGGGTAGGGGTAGGGGTACGAGTGGTGAGTGCCCGGGGTACCACTGTGATGTATGTGATGAGGGCATAGATACCTTCTGCCCTAACTTTCACGTCCTCTCCACTCCTCTCTTTTCCTCGCTGGCAGGCTGGTTGGTTGGTTGGTTGGTTGGTTGGCAGACATAAACAGTGTATGATGTATGTATGTTCAGATGGTTGTTGTTGTTGTTGTTGATGGTAGATGTGTGTGTGTGTGTGTGTTGTGTGTTGTAGATGTGTGTGTTTGTGTTGTAGATGTGTGTGTGTATGTGTGTGTGTGTGTGTTGTAGATGTGTACGTGTGTATGTGTGTGTTGTAGATGTGTGTGTTGTAGATGTGTATATTGTAGATGTGTATTTAATGTAGATGAAGTATGCGTGGATAGAGTGTGTGTGTTGTGTGTGTGTGTGTGTGTGTGTGTGTGTGTGTGTGTGTGTGTGTGTGTGTGTGTGTGTGTGTGTGTGTGTGTGTACTCAAGATTCGGACTTTTGAACGTTTATGTAAAGCAGAAGATATTAATTAACAGCCGATAATATTCATTCACTCTGAGTAAAGTTTAAGGGGAACCCATTTTAATATACAGTGATGGAATTGGAGGCCACTGATTCATCCAAAATAAACTACAAAACAGCACTTATACCGAGGAAGTCTGATAATTTGGAATGAAGAGAGAGTAGGAGAATAAGGAATGAAGAGTGAGAAGGAGAATAAGGAATGAGAAGGAGAAAAAAGAATGAGGTGTGAGAAGAGGAAAAAGGAATGAGGAGGGAGAAAGAAAAGAATGAGGTGTGAGACGGAGAATAAGGAATGAGAAGTGAGAAATAAAAGAATGAGGTGTGAGAGTCGTGGACCACACAACAAGACTGAGCAATTGTTTCAGAGAATGACACACCCACTAACCCTCTTACTAACCTCTCTCTCTCTCTCTCTCTCTCTCTCTCTCTCTCTCTCTCTCTATATATATATATATATATATATATATATATATATATATATATATATATATATATATATATATATATATATATATATATATATATATATATATCACCTCTTCCTCTTCTCTTATTTTATCCCTCACATTATCCTGG
The DNA here is from genome assembly GCA_034508575.1 of Petrolisthes manimaculis. NCBI lineage: Eukaryota > Metazoa > Arthropoda > Malacostraca > Decapoda > Porcellanidae > Petrolisthes > Petrolisthes manimaculis. Next base: position 126,551 of record JAWZYT010003002.1, on the reverse strand, counting down.
GCTTTACATTCACCTACTCTTCTACTGTCCCTCCCTCTCTCATCCACCCCCCCCCACATCTCTTCTTCTTTTCCCCCAACATCAACTTGTCCCCTCCGCCCACTCTCTCTCTCTCCTTCACTCGTCCCCATCTCCGTTTCACCCATCTCTCTTCTTCTTTTCCCCCTTCAACTTCAACCAACCTGTCCTCCCCCCCTCCCCCCTCCCCCCGCGGCGAGTGAGTCTGGTGTCCCCACAACCGGACCACAAAAACACTCTCCATTGCCCTCCATTAACTGACTCCAACCCTGCCCCTATCATGCTCACCTGTGATGGATGAGTAGCCCCTTCCCCTGTCACCCTGCCCCTGCCACCCTTACCCTCCTCCCATGTGTGTGTGTGTGTGTGTGTACCCTGACTCCTGCTTGCCCCTGTGATTGTCCCCTACCCCTATATGTATTTTGTTTGTGTACTTTCCTGCCCCTAACTAACCCTATATAAATATGTTGTTGTCCCTTTCATGTCCCTATCCCCCTGCCCCCGCCCCTATTCCATGCCCCAAAATTGAGAATGGCCCCTCAAGGTTAAAGACGAATTTTTTAGTAAACTATAATATATGCAAAAAAATCATGTAAACTATATAATATATGCCAAAAACAAAATTATTCTTGTACTATACACTTATATCTTTACATTAATATTTTTTTTTCTTTGCTCTTCCTCACTCACTATTCACTCGTTACTCATTCTCTCACTCCACGTTCACTTACTGTCGTTAATACGTCCATTCTCTCGCTCTCAAACTGACATTCATTCAATCACACACACACACACACACACACACACACACACACACACACACACACACACACACACACACACACACACACACACACACACACACACACACACACACACACACACACACACACACACACACACACACACACACACACACACACACTGACATTCCTTCTGTCACACACTTTTGAAGAGGAGAGGAAGGGAAAGAAGTGAAGGAAATGTGAGAGAGAGAGAGAGAGAGAGAGAGAGAGAGAGAGAGAGAGAGAGCAAAAGGTGTAAACTTGTGGTAGAAAGGAAATTAAGGGAATGAGAGTGAATGAAAATATATTAGAGAAAGAATTAGGATAAAGAGAGGAAAAGAGAGTAAGAGAGTGACAATAGAAGTGGGAATGAAAACAAAACAGAGTAAAAGGAAAGGGGAAAAAAAGAGTGTGAGTAGGTGGAAGGGAGAAATGGGAGAGTGAAGGAACTGGGAGGAAAAGGAGAAGAGAAAGGAGGAATAGAGAGGAGGAAGAGAAGGAGAGAATGTGCTGCACTCTCTCTCCTTCTCTCCCTCCCTCTCTCCCCTCTCACTTAGTGCCTTGTCACCCAAATATTATCTTTATTGAAACTTGTCGCAGCTTCAGGCATCATATGTGTTGGTGTCACCCTGCCTACCTCACCCTCACCCTGCCTCACCCTCACCCTGTCTACCTCACCCTCACCCTGCCTACCTCACCCTCACCCTGCCTCACCCTCACCCTCACCCTACCTCACCCTCACACTGCCTACCTCACCCTCACCCTGCCTCACCCTCACCCTACCTGCCTCACAACATCATTATTATTGTTTTTATATATATTGTTGTTTTGCTAATCACTGAGAGTCACTTGGTAGACCATTCACTACAGTCACTACCTACCTACCTACTACCAGAACAATAACCACTCCATCCATACCACATATATCCCGTGTTAATTAAGGGGAGGGTATAGTTTGGACATTTTTGGAGATAATGATTCCTCCAAACTCTTAACTCCAACAGGGCACCATTATTTTTGTTCATGTGGTTCTGTTTCATGGCATACTTTGGAGGAATCAAGGCACTCCAATGTAACAAAAGTATACTCTCCCCTTAAAACCGTACTGAACTTTGGTAATGCGTTTCCTATAGTGTAATTCTGTTTTCCCTCGACGACACAGTTTGGAGTAATAAGTAGCCTCCAGTTTACCCCAGCATAATTTTAAAACCCCATCAAGGAAGAAGGAGATGGGGAAAGAGACCAGTCATAGCCTCAATTGCAGCTCTTTATTATTACTAGGTTGAAGAATCACCTTGCAATACCGGCGGGAAAAACTTGCTCGGCCGGTTGCAGGACATAGTAGGACATGATTTGATACACGTGCAGGACAGAGGAGGACAGAACTGGGTAGGGCAGGATGAGACTAGGACAGGTTTGGAAAGGCAGTGTAAGATTTGGGTGGTTAGTTAGTTAAGTGGTACAAGACAGTGTGTTATATCCATTATAGCAAGAGTAGGCTTGGCTTGGCTTGGCTAGGTTAGGCTAGGCTAGGCTAGGCTAGGCTAGGCTAGGCTTGGTTAGGTTAGTCTAGGCTTGGCTTGGTTAGGTTAGGCTAGGCTTGGTTTGGTTTGGTTAGGTTAGGTTAGGCTTGGCTTGGCTTGGTTAGGTTAGGTTAGGTTAGGCTAGGCTAGGCTAGTCTAGGCTAGTAGGCACACAGTACAGGGATAGGTAAGGTTAGGCTAGTAGGTAAACTGGACAGAGTAAAACAAAGTAAATTATGAGATAGTAAGTATGAGGCAAAGAAGAGACGAAAGAAAAAAGAGAGAGACAACAGGGTGTAAATTGGAGGGTGTAAACAAGGATAGACAAGGTTAGGGTGGGAGAGTCAATTAACAGGACAAGACACTGATGATTCCTCCATATACTATTCCACAAAACGGCACTTATATATATCAAGGGAGTCTGTCTGTCTGTCTGTCTGTCTGTCTGTCTCGTGGCATAGTTTGGAGAAAATCATAACATCCAATTCGTACACAACACATGACCATCTCTTTATTAAAGTTAGTTAGATTCTCTTGTTGGTAAATTGGAAGGCTAGTGATTCCTCCTAACTTCGCCAGAAAAACAGACGCCCTCATTTAATAATACTAATAGGGGATCTGTTTTTTGTTTCGTGGCATAGTTTGGAGGAATCAAGAGAGACCTTCCTTCCAACCAATTCACCAACAAAAACAAACACGCCTTTTAATTAAGATGAAACAAAAACAAAACCAAAAGCTTGGAAACGATGGCTTCCTTAGTTAATACAGTTTTATGTTTGTTATAAAGTTACACGAGGAGGATCAGTCATTAAGAAAGACAACAACCAACAACCCACCACCAAAATGTATAATTAATGATCTGAGGAAGAGGCTGGTTGGTTGGGTTGGTTGGTTGCTTATAGGATTGTCACAGAACGGTACTGAAGGACGAACCGAGTACCACAACAACAACAACAATGGGATAAATATATAAACACACACAACAACTATAGAGGCTCTGATCTGATGACTTGGATCTTGAGACGACGTTTTTTTTTTTTTTTCATATGGCTTTAAAAATCATCTGGCATTGATATTAGTACAAATGTATTCGTTGAGAGAGAGAGAGAGAGAGAGAGAGAGAGAGAATAATACACTCAATTCAGGAGAGAAAAGAGAGACGGAGAGATAGACAGGTAGCCAGTCAGTGAGCCAGCCATCTTTGCGACCGCCGGCCACCACCTCCCCCATCACACACACTGGACAGGCCCACCAATCCCTGCTGTCGTTCACCCACACCCGGTTCTCTACTCTCTCTCTCTCTCTCTCTCTCTCTCTCTCTCTCTCTCTCTCTCTCTCTCTCTCGGAAAAGAATGCATGTGAACGTGAAGAATTAAAACGAGTAGGCCAAGAGGGAGATAATGAAGGAAACGAGAAGAAAAGGGGGATTGATTAGTGAGGGAGAATTGAGCGAAGGGGGCTGGAAAGAGGAATAGGGAAGGAAGGGGTTGAGGTGGAAAAAGAAGAAAGCTGGACAGAGAAAGATGAAGTGAGGCTGGTGAGGGGAGAAAAGGAAAGAGGAATTAAGAGATCATGAGACAAGGGAAAGGGTGAGGGAGAGGGAAAGAAGAGGGAGTGAGGAAAAGAAGAGGGAGTGGTGGGACTATTTAGGGGGATGGCTGTGAGGTTAAGAGAAATAAGGGAGTCAGTCGTGGAGTATTGATGGGGATGAGGAAGGCAACAGAGAGGTGTATGGGAGGGGTAGTAATAGAATGAGTTGCAGGGAAGGGAGCAGGGAGGAGGAGCAATGGGGGACACAGCAATAGAATGAGTAGCAGGGAAGGAAGGAGGAGGAGGAGGAGGAGGAGGAATGGGGGACACAGCACGACCCGGCCGGCTGAGGAAGGAAAAAGTGGGGAACTGCTTTGTGCCCCGCGGCTGCCCTGAGAGACTTAATTTTCAGTGGGTCCCGCCCGGCGTATTATAACACCGCTGCTGGGACTGTAGCCAGACTGGTGTTACCCCCCCTTACATTGCTCCCTGCCCCCACACCCCTCACCTTCTCTCTGTCCCTTGCCCCTACACCCCTCACCTTCTCTCTGCCCCCCTGCCCGTTCACCCCTCACCTTCTCTCTGCCCCCTGCCCTCTCACTCCTCTCTCTGTCCCCTGCCCTTCTCACTCCTCTCTCTGCCCCTCCCCCTGTTCATGCCCCCGTCCCTCACACTCTCCCTCACATGTCCCTACCTCTTAGTAACTTTCTATGTCTTCTGCTCCATCATCTGTGCCTTCCTCACTCACTCACTCACTCCAACATTCCCTCATTCTTGTATCTCCTCAACCACTATATTTGACATTGGCTACATCTGACTCCAACCAATGCCACAATACACTTCCATTCTTCTGATACAACCTGAGTCTCTCTCCTACCAACTAACTTTTCCTTCTACCTGTATTATTATTATTATTATTATTATTCTCCAATGGTTTTGCTGCTTCCCTTCTCTTCCCTCCCCTCCCCTCCCCTCCCCTCCCCTCCCCTCCCCTCCCCTCCCCTCCCCTCCCCTCCCCTTTACTGATATGTATTACTATATATATTCAAGCACCGTTCCACAAGCAAGAAACTATTACACACTCTGATACTTTGGCGTGAGAGAATGTGATACCAAACCTCAGCTAGAATTTAACAGACGATGGAAAACACACACACACAAGTCTCTCTCTCTCTCTCTCTCTCTCTCTCTCTCTCTCTCTCTCTCTCTCTCTCTCTCTCTCTCTCTCTCTCTCTCTCTCTCTCTCTCACACACACACACACACACACACACACACACACACACACACACACACACACACACACACACACACACACACACACACACACACACACACACACACACACACACACACACACACACACACACACACACACACACACACACACACACACACACACACACACACACACACACACACACACACACACACACACACACACACACACACAAAACTCTCTCACACACACACACACAAACTGTCTCTTTTTTTACAGGTATAACGTTACTGTATTTGTAAGTTAGATATAAACATTTTTATCTGTCTGATGATTTTCGTATGTTTTATGAAAATGAATAATAATAATAAAGAAATAATGATAGTCCCCCCCCCTTAAAGTAAAAAAAAAAATAGAATGATTAAATACACTCAAAATCCCAAAATAATAATAAAAATCAAACCAATTAAACCAAAAACAAAAATTAAACTAAAAAATTAAAAATAAAAACTGGGCAGGAGGAATCACTGCCTGTGTGTGTGTGTGTGTGTATGTGTTGTTTTCTTCTCGTCATAACCAACATCTAACCTATACCCAACCCAACCTGAGGCAATGCTAATTACAGTAACTAAGCCTGTATATGTGTATTGTTTTCAACCCATCATAATCAACATCTAACCTATACCTAACCCAACCTGAGATAATGCTAACTACAGTAACTAAGCCTGTATGTGTGTGTCTCTCCCCTCCACTACAGGTATCGGCCACGGACCCAGACTGTGGTGTGAATGCCATGGTCAACTACACGATAGGGGACGGCTTCAAACGCTTCAAAGAATTCGAGATACGGCCGGTGACGGGAGACATCTGCATCTCAGGCCGCCTGGACCACGAGACCAGGGCGGTGTATGAGTTTCCCGTCGTCGCTACTGATAGAGGTGAGGGTTTTTTTTTGTGGTGGATGGATGGATGTGTGTGTTTGTGTGCTTTTTTTTTTTTTTTGTGTGTGTGTGTGTGTGAGGTGGTGGATGTGTTGTTGTTGGTGGTGGTGGTGTTGAATTTTGTAATGTGTTTTGTATGTGTTTTGTTTGTAATTCCTACCCCATTTTTTTTTATTATTGTCTCTCACACTTGACCCTCTCCCTCCTCTCTCTCACTTGACCCCTTTCTCATTTGACCCCTTCCCCTATCTCTCATTTGACCCCCTCCCCTATCTCTCTCACTTGACCCCCTCCCCCTATCTCTCATTTGACCCCCTCCCCCTCTCCCTCTCTCTCACCTTTTATTTCTTCCCCACCACCACCAGGCGGCCTAAGTACAACAGCAGCGGTGAAGATTCAACTGCTGGACGTGAATGACAACAGACCCACCTTCTACCCACAACAGTACAACGTGTCTCTCAGGGAACAACACACCTTCTCCTCCCCTGTTGTCGTCGTCGTCGCTACCGATAAGGATGCGGATGTTTACGGTCAGGTGAGTTGATATGGGGTTAAGGAGGAGGAGATAGACAGGTTAATTAAATGGATATAGGTTATTAGAGATTACAAGAGATACAGAAATAAAGATATAAACAGATAAAGAGATACAGTAATAAGATATAAAGAGATACAGTAATAAGAGATAAAGAGATACAGAAATAAAGAGATAAACAGATAAAGAGATACAGTAATAAGAGATAAGGAGATACAGAGATAGAAAAATAAAGAGATACAGAGATAAAGAGATGAGTAGGTAGATATATGGATAATAAAAACAGATATAGATATATAGATGAGCACAATGATATAAGTATAGCCATGTAAAAATATACACAGATAAATGGATGTATAGATAAAGAGAGGGACTTATATAGAGGGACTGATTGGTTGGCAGATATCCGTCAGTTTGTTTGTTTGTCCCACAGTGTGTTTTGATTATTAAGATTATCAGGCTTACATGTACGATATCTGGTTCAAGGAGTGGGTAATTGATTGACAGATTAGATTGTCTCTCGGCCCCAATCCATTTTTCTCTTGCTTCCTTCCTCTTTCTTTCTCTCTCGTCTCCCGTTTTCTCTTTTTTTTCCTTCCCTTTTCCTTCATGTATTTTCTTTTTTCCTTCCCTTTTCCTTCATGTCTTTTCTTTTTTCCTTCCCTTTTCCTCCCTGTTTTATCTTTTTTCCTCTGTCTTTTCTTTTTTCCTTCCCTTTTTCTCCCTGTCTTCTTTTTCCTCACCTTTTTCTTCCCATTTTCTCCGTTTTTATTTTATTGTCGAATTTTCTTCATCCTTCCCAGTCATGTCTACTCTCTTTAGCTATCCCCTTTCTTCTGTCTCCCTGTTTACTTATCTCCCTCATTCACTCCTTTCTTGCATATTTTCTCTCTTTCCTTCACTTACTTCCACCATTTTTTATTCTCTCCTTCCCCTTTCTTTCTCATCCTGCTTCTCCCCTACACTCTCCCTCCCCTCTCCCATTCCTCACTTTCACTCATTCACACTCTCCCTCCTCCCCTCACAGGTAACGTACGAGATAGTGAGTGGTAATGACGCGGGGATCTTCCAAATCAACGGCAAAACTGGTGAGATCTTTGTGATGAGGGCCCTCTCCAAAGCCACGCCCATGTACCACATCAGTGTCTCCGCCCGTGATGGAGGAGGACTCAGGTGAGACTCAAGGGACGGGAAGGGTTAGAGTAAGGTTGGGTCGAGGAGGTGGTGGTTGAGGAAAGAATGGGTAAGGTAAGGTTGGGTTGAGGAGGTGGTGGTCGAAGAAAATCAGAGGTTGAAGGAAAGAATGGGTTAGGATTAGGTTGGGTCAAGGAGGTGGTGGTCGAGGAGGTGGTGGTTGAAGGAAAGAATGGGTAAGGTAAGGTTGGGTCAAGGAGATGGTGGTCGAGGAGGTGGTGGTTGAAGGAAAGAATGGGTAAGGTAAGGTTGGGTCAAGGAGGTGGTGGTCGAAGAAAATCAGAGGTTGAAGGAAAGAATGGGTTAGGATTAGGTTGGGTCGAGGAGGTGGTGGTTGAAGGAAAGAATGGGTTAGGTCAGGTTAAGGTTGGGTCGAAGGAGTGGTGTGTGTCGTCAAAAACCATTAATGAGACCTTGAAAAAGTGATATTGAAGGACTACCATTTCCATTACTAATTACTAATACTATACTCCTCTTGTCATGCCAGATCTACTGTGGACGCTGAAGTTGCCATCTCAGTGATCGACACCAACCACGAGCCTCCAATATTCGAAAAGCCCAGGTACACTTTTGGCGCTGATGAAAACGTGCGTCAGGGCTCCTCCGTCGGCACCGTCAACGCCGTCTCCAGCAGCAGAGGTGAGAGAGAGAGTTAAAAAATGGTATGGTGAGGGAATGAAAATGATTAGTAATTTACATATCTTCTCGAGAATGCTTAATAATATACACCCATTCAGAAATACACAATATCATAACAATCTATCAGACGAATCCAATTTGTTATCCCAACTCAACTCAGCACTACAAAACTAACCCAATTCAACCCAACATATCAAACGCAACTCAGTCCAACTCAAACCAAACCAAACCAAACCCTAGCACACACACACACACACACATATATACTCAAAATAGCACGTAACCAGATAAATAAACCCCTAGTTACAAAGTGCACGACATGCGCACCACTACTCACTCCAGCTGACATTATATAAGCCTCAAGGTAACACAACACCCGTCTGTTCCCGGTACTCACAGCTGCAGGAGGAGGTGAGGTGCGTTACAACATCTACTCCGGGGACCCCAATGGTTACTTCAGTATAGACAGTCTGACGGGGGTTCTCAGTACTCGCTCTCCCCTGGACCATGAGGGTCATCCCTTTGTCCTGCTCAACGTCCTGGCCACGGCAGGCAACCCACCCACCTACGGCCACACTCAGGTAAGTAAACTCATGGTAGTAATAATATAATACTCGTAAGTAACGATAATGACAACCACCATAATAACAGAACACGTAACTACTACAACTACTAATGATAATTATCTCATCACATCCACAACACACACACAGGTGAATGTAAGCATCTACGACGTGAACGACAATGCACCCGAGTTTGACGTGGGGAAGGTTAAGATCTCAGTGAGAGAGAACGCCGTGCTGAACGAAGCCATCTATGCAGCCCACGCCACAGATCACGACTCAGGAGACAACGGTGTCGTCACCTACAGCCTCGTTCAGAATCCAGGCAACATGTTCCTCATAGACGAGGTGGGTCAAGTGTACAAGGAGAAGTAATAATGCATTAATCTATTAACTATATTAATCATGGATGAGGATCATGTATGAGAACTGGGTAAAGACCAGAAAAAAATTGGGAACCACTCACTGTGTCAATCATCCAATCCCCCTCTTACTTTCCACACACACAGAGTCAGGGTATTCTCATGCTGGCGGAGGAACTGGACTATGAGGACGTGCAGAAGTACACCCTGGTAATTGGTGCCCAGGATAAAGGTCACCCACGCCTCGCATCCAACCTCACCGTCAACCTGGAGGTGCAGGACGTCAATGATAATCCCCCGGTGTTTGATAAGACCACCTACACCGTCAGTGTCCTCGAGTCCCTTCCTGCTAATTCACAGTTCCTGCAGGTGAGGTTTTGTTGTTGTGGTTTGTAAATCAAGGTCCATATTATTTTCTTGTTTTTGGTTTGTTCTTTGTTAATGTTAGTATATTCCTTTTTCTCTTTAGTTTCTTTGTTTACATTTCCAGTTCCATTTTGTTGATTTTTTGTATGGTTCACCATAATTTATGTCCTTATAATTTTATCATTCACTCATCCAACTATCCATATTTATTCCCGTGAATCGGGACGTGTCGTTCAGATTCGGTCCGCACAATTACAGTACATCTGTGAATAAACCACAGGCCCTGTGCTCGGAAAATGTTCGAACATTGCGCACGCATGTGAATGACGCTGTTTGAAGGTGAATGTGAGTGATGGTCACTGATGGTAGTGGAGAGAGAGAGAGTGTGTGTGTGAATCGGTGTGCAAGTGGATGGTGAGGATCTCGAGGTGATTGAAAAGTTTAAGTACCTTAGAGTAAAGTTGGATAAGAGAGGAAGGTGTGGGAAAGAAGTGAACAACAGAGTAACACAAGGGAGGAAGGTAACAAGTGCAATGAAGATACTGATTAGAAATAAAGTGTTAAGTACAGTGGCTGCAAGAGGATTACATGAAGGAATGTTACTGCCCAATTTGACATATAGTTGTGAAACCTTGGAGTGGCATAAGTTTGAGAAATCAAAAGTGAGAGCAGTTGAGATGAATATGCCAAGAAGTATTTGTAAAACTCGTAGAACTGACAAGGTGAAAAATATTGAAATCCGAGAAAGGTTTAGTGTGAGCAGAATATTGGATCAGAGAGTGGAAGAAAGTATTATGAGGTGGTATGAACATGTGGAAAGAAAAGATGATACAAGAGTGCTGAAAGAAGGTATATGAGTGATTTTAAAGGAAGGAGAAGATGGGGAAGACCAAGGAGATGATGGCATGGTGTGATGAGTGATTATGTAAGAAAACGTGGAATAAATATGAATTAAGCAAATAAATATGAATTAAGCAAAAGAACTGGTGCATGAGAGGTAAGAGTGGAAGAGATTAACAAGAAAGTGTGGACGTTAGGGCTAGCAACCCGGTTTTAATTTGAAAACAAGGCAGAGTGAAGGGACCTATACGTCGTGGATGCTACAACTTGAGAGGGTGAACTGTAAATTTCATTGACTCGAAATGGGGAGTGATTGTGTGTGTGACCTATTTCACTGGTTGCTCTGTCTCTGCTTCTGTATTCTACTTCTTGAATTAGAGCCTCCCAACCCTCTGTGAAAAAAGGGAAATGGGGTATTAATAATGATGATAATGGTATTAATTCCCTTCTCCACCCATGTGTGTGTTGGTACAGGTAACAGCCCATGACCGTGACACAGGTAACAACGCCAGACTGACCTACACCATCAAGGAGAAGGAGTACGAGAATGTGTTCGGTGTCTTCCCCAACTCTGGTTCTCTGTACCTGAAGGAGGTGGGTCTTGTGTGTGTTGTCATTCTTGAACTGCATTAATTTTAACTTTTTTATTGACTAGAAAAGTGCAATTGATCCTATACTGGTCTGAGAATAGATAGAGGGTAGCAATTGTTATTATTACTTAGTTGCCATGGAGAATTAGTTAATTAGACACATTTTGTGCCTTACATTATCAGATAAATTGCACATACCAGTGAATACAATCGTGTGTTTTCTTGTTTGGTACAATGTTGTTCCACCACCCTCGTGTACCCCCCCCCCCCACATCTACATCATTAACCCCTCTCCTCCCCTCCCCAATTTCTACATCATTAACCCCTCTCCTCCCCTCCCCAATTTCTACATCATTAACCCCTCTCCTCCCCTCCCCAATTTCTACATCATTAACCCCTCTCCTCCCCTCCCCAATTTCTACATCATTTACCACTCTCCTCCCCTCCCCAATTTCTACATCATTTACCACTCTCCTCCCCTCCCCAATTTCTACATCATTAACCCCTCTCCTCCCTTTCCCAACATTTACATCATACACACACACCATCATACATGTCCCTGTCATATCGTATAGGTGCTTGACCGGGAAACGAGGGACCGGTATGTACTGACGGTGGTAGCTACTGACAACGGCACCCCCGTCTCCACCGCCTCCACCACCGTCACCATCACTGTACTGGACGCCAACGACAACACACCAACCTTCTCCAGACAGGTATGTTTTTAAATCTTGGTTATCTTAAGGGTATTTGGATTATGAGTACATCGCATGGTGTTTGATAATAATGTGTTAAGCTGGTGTGTTTATGTTGTTGAAGTTCCTCAAGGTGTCTGGCCGAACAGTCCCGAGTTTTTTTTTTTTTTTTTATATATTGATTGATACTGTTTTGTTTTGACGCCTTCCTCCTCACATCACTCTTTATCCCTTCAGGTGTATGAGTTCACGGTGGAGGAGAACCTGGGGTCTGGGGCGGTGGTGGGGAGTGTGTCGGCCGAGGATCGCGACTTGGGTAACAACGCCTCACTCCGCTTCTCCCTTCACCCCTCCGACGGCTCCTTCCAGATAAACCCCACTACAGGTATGTAATACAGATAATGTTATATATACATGTGTTTGTGTGTGTGTGTGTGTGTGATACGAATACCATGCGGCTTAGGAAAGGTACAGAAACTTTTATAATTCATTCATATAACTGCAGTATGCCTATCCTGTAAACAAACAAACACAACGTTGAACAGAGCAGGGTGTAGGGGAGGCAGAGGAGGGAGTGGGGGCGACAGAGATAAATGTAGTGAGAGATAAGGAACAGAGAAGGGGGGCAGGGAGGGAGGAGGTAGACAGTGCAAGAGACTGAAGGATAGAAGGAGAGAACAAGGAAGGTGGGGGAAGGAGGTAGTAAGTAATAGGGACAGAGGGAGATTACAAAGGAGCGAGAGAGGGAATAGGACAGAGGAGGGGAGGAAGGAAAGGGAACAAGTAAAGGAGGACGTTGAAGACAGTTCGGAAGGGTACACGACACAGGTAGAGAAATGGCGAGCAGATAATATACAAAAGGAAGGAGGGAGGGAACTAAACAGAGGGTGAGAGATGAAAAGGGTACCAGGCATAGGAAAGAGGTGGAAGAAATACAACAAGGCACTGGAGGGAGGGAGGACAGGACAGAGAAGTGAGGGACAGAACAGAATGAGAGTTAAGATGATGACAGGACAGAATAAAGGAAGAGGAAGTTAAGGAGGGGATAAACCAGAGTAAGAAGGGAGAGAACGATGACACAACAGAAGCGGGAAGGAAGGAAGGGAGGGGATAGAAAAGAGAGAAAAAGTACAGGACAGGGGACGAAGGGTGGAGGGGGGAGTAGCTACCTGGCTGGGCACCGTGTGGGGCAGTTTGGCACCTCAGGGGTCCGCCACAGTCACCACCTGCCACCATGTTGACACTTCCACCCCCCACCTACCCATCTCACACCTAACCCACCTACCCACCCCACCTACAGTACTCATCTCCCCCCCACCCACCCCACCTACCTCTCTACCCATCCACTCATAGTTCACCACACCACCCACCACATGTTGACATTTCCATACTCTTCCTACCCATCATCCACCAACCTTCCTGCCCACCTATCTGTCCACCCACTTACCTCCCTCTGTGCCCACCATTATATCTATCTACCTCCCTTCGTCCCTTCTGTTCTCCCTCTCCTTTCATACCCCTGCCTCTCCCTCCCTCCACCCACACACACCCCCTGGCCAGAACACGACAAGCATTATGGGAAGAGACGAAATGGTATGAAAATGAGATAGAGGTGGGCCCGTCGCCCCCCTGCAGTGCAGAGTGAATGGCGGGGCCGGGGTGGCGTGCCAACACACACACCTACACCTACACCACCTATGAAAAAATAAATGTCAGTGAAGTTAGCAAGGATCATGGTACATATTTGAAAGAATGAGGTTTGGAAAGAGGATATTATACAAGTTACTGTAACAGCATGATCTCTTATTTTTAAATATAATGGTGTAACTTGAGTGTTTAAGTAAAGACAGTGATTGCAATCAAAATAATTAATGGTAAGACTACTGTAAATGTCTATTATCATGTTGTTCATTATATTCTACAAATATTAAGACCTAACCGAATCTGGACCCCGGACAAAAAATAACCAACAAAAATGACAGGAAATCAGCCTTAAGTTAAGCCGGACTGGAAATTAAATGCAACATGACGCATTTGTAACATTTATGGCATTTGGACATTTTTGTTTTAAATGTCAAAATATAATGAATGGTCAGAATAAATTAAATATTTAGAAATGCCCCCATGGAGTAGGCGGGGGTTGGGGTAGAGAGGAGAGATGTTTACATGGCGCTGTCGGAAGGAGAGTGGTAATACTTGACTTAGAGACTTATAACTCCTACCTGTCGGGTGAGGATGTCCATTGTGGAGATTACCACCACCTGGAAAAAAGAAAACACATAGCTCCCCGGGGACACCAACACAACTGCCTCTGTCTGTATCTTTCCGTCTATCGGAGTATTTCTCTGCCTCCCTCATTATATACTCTTCTCTAACCAACACCAGTAGCCGCTCACTTATTTTCTCCCTCCCTCATCCTCTTCTGGGTACACAAACTAACCCTATAAACCCATCTTCTGCAGGAGAGATCGTGACCCGTGTTGCCCTGGACCGTGAGCTAAAGGCTGTATACGAGGTGACAGCTGAGGTGCAGGACGAGGGCCGACCACCACGACACACCCGAGCCACCGTCAGAGTCCTGGTCACCGACGTCAATGACAACTCCCCCACTTTCATTGAACCCCGGGAGCCCTCCGTCAGCGTTAGGGAGGAGCAACCAGCGGGCACGGAGGTTCTTCAGGTGAGCGAGTTTAAGTTGATCGTTAGGGGATGATAATTATGTGACCGGGAGTTTGAAGATGTGTTATTGTTTGTTGACTTAATTTTATTGGTTGGCAAGTAAGCTTTTTGGTTAATTATTATGCTAGTGGGTAGGAGCTTATGGTTAGTTATGTACAGTTGCCAATACTTATAACTAGTACAAGAGATGGGGACTGTCAACGCTGACTGTACCAGTTATTAGTGCTGGCAACTGTACATATAGTACCAAACTAAAGTTCGCTGACACTCCAGTCTTTTATTTTTGTTTGTGTAACGTTAAATAGAGTTAACGTTAATTACAGTTGTGGACAAAACTGTAGGTATAGTTTTCTTAATTTGCATTTCCTCCTTTAATATGAATGATGAATGGAGAAATATCATTGTAGCCTACAGTCTATGCCTGGGAGTAAGTATCCATCCACTGCCAGCCAACCCAGACATGTGGCACCATCACACCACGGATATAACCTGAGTTGAATCAGCCAAACACTGTCTTCCCTCCGCCTTCTCGCTGGCTCAAGTAACTCATTTGACTCTAGGTTGACAAGTCTTACCCTGCTTCACCTCTCGTATAGTGCCACATGTCTGGGTGGCTAGGAGTGAGTGGATAGTTACTTCAGGATCAGACTGTACAAGAAGTAAAGGCATAACATTTTATAAGAGATCGGACCATTTTCTTACACCCATTCTCAATGTTCATTACATCTATATTATTATTATTATAACAAGCACCAAGGGATTATTTGACACGAGGGCAAACATGTGAGTGGGAAAAATAAGTTAAGTAGGAGAAAGGGGGAAGATCAAACTTCAAAGGGTAGCTACAGTATATGGGACAAAAGGCAGGTAAGGGACAAAAAATGTATGAGGGGTGGAAGGGAGAACGTAGGGACTTGCTTACGCTGCATCTACAGCTACAGCCACATCCATTGCTTCATGCCACGCCTCTAACCAATTAAACTTGTGGGGTTGTAGGTGCGGGCGACAGACAGAGACGAGGGCAACAACGCCTCCATCACCTACTCCTTCATCACTACAAACGACAATGACGATGATGGTGCCTTCAACATCAACCCCAGCACTGGCATCATCACCACCACCAAGGTATGTATGTGGATAGTACAAGTGTTCAATTCGTATCATAAACTTGATTTGGCTTGTGTTGTTTACTTTGTAAGGCGCATTGAAAACAACACACTTCTTTCTTGGATCTATTTGCACATAACTGAGAAGTTTACAGACAGACTGACAGATGCCCTACCAATTACTTTCAAAATTGAATAACTTCACAATAATTTGTGAACATTGGTTCTTAACTTTTGTTACCTGACATTGGTTCTTAACTTTTGTTACCTAGGTACTCGAATAGTATATTGTCTAGCCTATTATAAATTGCTTATTGCAGTTTTAATAATTGTGGGAGGGTATTTAAAGATTTGTGAGTTCTATGCCTTCAAATACTTATCCTTTTGCCAGGTGTTGGACCACGAGGAACAGCAGGTGTACCGAGTGACAGTGCTGGCTAGTGACCAGGGCAACCCACCTAGGAATGTCACCCAAGTCATCCAGATAGAAGTGTTAGATCTGAACGACAACCGCCCCACCTTCCCCGCTTCTTCCATGGTGTTCAAAGTGAAGGAGGGGGTGAAGGTGGGGGAGGAAGTGGGATCTGTGATGGCTGTGGACCGAGATGGAGGAGAAAATGGTCGCATCACCTACACTATCCTGACGGGGAACACGTATGGAACTTTTGATATCAACAAGACCACTGGACAGATGTTCACGGCCCGCCAGGTGGATTATGAGTTGGCCACTGAATACATGATGCAGGTGAAGGCTGTTGACTCCTCTGCTATAAATCCTCAAAGTTCCATCATAAACGTCAAGATTGAGGTCCAGGATGAAAATGACCAGTCACCCATCTTCAAAGACGACCCTGTCCTTTTCTCCATTAGTGAAAATACCCCTATTGGTACACCCGTCTGGAACTTCACTGCCACTGACATGGACTCTGGTGACAATGGATATGTTCAGTATTCTCTCACACAGCAGCGACCCAAGAAAGTATTCAAACTGGACACCACAACAGGAATGCTGACCCTAATGGGACCCCTGGATCATGAGGAACATCGTGAGTTTACCTTGGTTGTTACAGCCTCAGACCAGCCACGGGATGAGACCCACCGTCGCCAGGCCTCGGTCACTGCTCGTATACTCATTGAGGACTTCAACGACAACTCTCCAAAGTTTGTGTCTCGGAGTCGTGTAGATATCATGGAAGATGAACCCCAGGGCTACCCGGTCCTACACGTCATTGCTACTGATGAAGACTCTCGTGATAATGGGCGAGTCACTTACATCATCAGTTCAGGCAATGAGGATGGTAGTTTTGACTTGGATTATGAAACTGGAATACTGAGGATAGTGAAGGTGTTGGACCGAGAGAGAGCCACACAGTATCGCCTCAATGTTACAGCTAGTGACCATGGCCAACCATCTCGTTCAGCTACTCAGGTTATCGAAGTATTTGTTGAAGATGTAAATGATAATCCTCCTAAATTCAGCCAGGAATTGTACCGGGCCAACGTGTCGGAGGGAGCACCACCCGGGACCTCTGTCATCCGTGTCACAGCATCAGACCGAGACTATGGAACTAACAGTAACCTGACATACATCATACCAGCTGGTATCGGGGACAACAAGTTCCGCATCAATCCTGCCACAGGTGATATCCACACAATGGCCACACTAGACCGGGAGGAAAAGGACCAGTATACCTTGACTGTGTATGTACGAGATGGCTCATTTCCAGCCCAGTATGACACTGCCTCAGTTCTTGTCACACTCACTGACATAAACGACCACGCTCCAGAGTTTCGTGATTCTTGCTACCCATTACGTGTGCCAGAGAACACTGACCTCTCTGTCATTCACACAGTGCTTGCCACAGACCGGGATGCAGGTCTGAATGGCCAGGTCAGGTACTCCATAACAGATGGTAACATCAACAACAAATTCAGCATTGAATCCTCCACTGGGAAACTTTCATCACGGCCACTAGATCGAGAGGCACAGGCCAAGTACTTTCTGGTGATCACTGCAGAGGACCGGGCTCAGAATGCACTGCAAGGAATCTGCAACATTACCATCACCGTGGAAGATCAAAATGACAATGACCCCAAGTTTTCCCAGAACCGATACACAGCCACACTACAGGAAGCAGCCCCACCAAACACAGTGGTGCTGACAGTGAGGGCAACTGATGAGGACCATGGTGAAAATGCACGCATTACCTACTCTCTTAGCAATGAAACTCAATGGCTATTCAAGATTAACAATGAAACTGGTATTATTACCACTGCTGGGTAAGTGTGATTTCTACATCACCACAGATTCAGAAATATTATTATCAACCCATTATGACTAAGGTATTCCCTAGGATTAGTAAATATTTTAACATTCAGCTAGGGTAAAAAATGATACAATATATCATCACAAAGCTGAAGGTAAACTCACAGAAATTTATTCACACCTGTACCAGGTCCTAAAGTTCAACAGGCTCTCATAGATATTTATCAGTATAATATATAATTAAGAATACTAATTAGTTTACAGTATTACAAAATAAGATAATGTCACCATTTCTCCAATCAGGCACTTTGACCGTGAGAAGCAGAGTGTGTACACATTTGAGGTGCGTGCCACAGATGGTGGGCGCTACGATGCCCGCTCAGAGAAGGCTCAAGTCCAGATCACCATCACAGATGTTAATGACAATAAGCCAGTGTTCACCCAGTACCCCTTCACTGTGGAACTGCCAGTGTATTCTCAGCCGGGCCAGGAACTGCTCAAAGTAACAGCCACAGACAAAGATGAAGGGGTTAATGCCGAGATTATCTACAGGTGAGGAGGCCAAAAACATTTATATTTCACCATAACTGATCCTCTCCAGGTGAAATAGATTAATAATTTAACTATATGTATGACTGATAGTAAAATGTCACATACCAAAACACACTGAACATGGAAGCATTATTTTAGAAGGAACCATTGTTGGCAATAAATATAGGCTTCCCTTTAAATGATACAGTATTTCCAGTCTCATGAGTAATCAACAGGTAAGAGGATTACAAAACTTTCTATTATATCCAAAACTTCACACAGTTAAAGAAATTGTATGAATCATCATATCATATATACTACTGTTCCTAAAAAAATATTCAGCACTTTTATCTGTGATGGATACCTGAATGAGAACTCAGGCTCCTGTGGCTATAGGTAAGCTGAGTTCATTCAAGTATTCCTTCAGTTCAGGAAAGTATCTGGTTGTTCGCCTTTTCATCTGTTGCAAGCCATTATTATACAGATTAAATATTTGAATTAATGTACAGGTAAATATATAATCCAAAAACAATCTGGTTTCAGCCTGGTGGATGAGCCAGCCAACAGCAAGTTCCGTATTAACCCTGAAACTGGTGTAGTGACGGCCACTAGTCAGCTTGGCCTAGAGAGTGGGCATCTCTTTCACCTGGAAGTTGTGGCACATGATCGTGGCCGCCCACCTCAGTCATCAACAGGTCTGGTGGAGATAAGAGTAGGAGATGCCTCTTCTTCCACCACCCTTCACTTTAAGAATTCCTCCTACACAGCAGAGTTGGGTGAGAATGCCCCTGCTGGATCAGATGTGGTGCAGGTGGCTGCTGTCCGGTCAGATAGCCGCCGGCACAGAATTGTCTACAGCTTTGGCTCAGGGAATGAAGACAACATCTTTGAAATCAACAGCAACAATGGCCTGATCCGTGTGCGTGATCCAAAGCGGCTGGATTACGAGACCCTTCCACAGTTGAGACTGATCATTGTGGCCCAGGCTGAGGGTGGGGATGTGCCACTCTATGCCTATACCAGTGTCCTTATCACTCTGGTTGACCGGAATGATAATGCACCTCGCTTCACTCAGGACCGGTACATTTCCTCAGTCTGGGAAGGCTACAACAAGGGCGCATATGTGATGCAAGTCTCAGCTACTGATGATGACACCGGCGCCAATGCCAATGTTGTATACCATATTGTTGATGGCAATCATGACAATGCTTTCGTCATCGACCCTCCATTCTCTGGCATAGTCAAAACCAACATCGTCTTGGACAGAGAAATTCGTGATGCCTACAAGCTGACAATCATTGCCACAGATGAAGGAGTACCACAACTGACTGGCACCTGTACCCTTAGAATTAACATTGTAGATGCCAATGACAACCAACCCACCTTCCCTCCCCACTCCATTGTCCAAGTATCTGAAGGTAAGGTTGACTCCAATTTGAGGAGTATAAATGCTTTATTACTATTTTGTTAAACTGTATTGATATTCTTTTATTTTCTTGGAAACCTTTTACTTTTGAAAATCAGTTATGTTAGCATCTTACCATTTAAGGATTTTTTTTTACAACATTGAAATATAAATCATACTAGTCATACACACCAAAACCTTCATTCCTCTGCATCAAAATATAGCACTATAGTACACTTTAC
Source organism: Petrolisthes manimaculis (assembly GCA_034508575.1). Classification (NCBI taxonomy): domain Eukaryota; kingdom Metazoa; phylum Arthropoda; class Malacostraca; order Decapoda; family Porcellanidae; genus Petrolisthes; species Petrolisthes manimaculis. Next base: position 106,527 of record JAWZYT010003002.1, on the reverse strand, counting down.
CTTTCAAGTAATTTAATTTCATATTAAATTATCTCTCCATTTGTGGTAGAGCAGAACATCTATATAGCACAAGATCCCTGTTGTCAGAATTCAAACTTTTTTGAAGAAAATACAAAAATTGGCTGTTCATAGGTACCTAAGTTTTTTTATCTTTCCTGTATTTAAAAAAGTATTAAACTCCAATTCCCCACAGGCTCAGAGGTAGGGACAGTTATCACCACCATCACTGCTAATGATGTGGACACCAATCCAGCCATTACCTACAACTTTGCCAGTACCGGTAATCCCCACAACATGTTCAGCATCGACCGATTCAGTGGTAAGATTACCCTGGCCCGGCCACTTGACCACGAGACAAGGGCAGAGTATAACCTGCAGGTGGAGGCATCGGACACCTCCCATGTGGCCACCACCTCCATCACAGTCAAGGTGGTCGACGAGAACGATAACCCTCCCGTCTTCACCCACCAAGCCTACCAGGTGGCCCTCCCAGAACTCTCACGACCAGGAACATCAGTCATTAGGGTCAGTGCATCATTGATAACATAGTATTTTATTAATAAAAAAAATTTTAACCCCAGTTTTACTTGGTAATAGAGGTAAACAGTCACACTCAGGGAAGTGCTAACACTAAGGTGTCAAAACTCATAATTCTCTCCCAGACCAAGGTTACTACTTATATTTCCTTCTGTCTCATACAACTGGGAGTTTCCTTTGGGGAGCAAGCTGTTGAATCTCTATTAATGAATCAACATATGCCTGTTGAGCCATGAACACAGAGGCTGATTTCTCACCATGTTTCACAGGCAGGCATCCCTATGGTAGGGAAAGGCTGAGTACAATATACTGTAAAATCCTACCAAACATATATACAGTGCCCTGATCCCTATTGGAGAGGTCAAGAACATACTATAGTACTGTATGTCCAAACTGCTTTCCTAGTCAGAAGAGGGGTGCAATATTATTGTCCACGATAGTACATATAGCTAGAAATGGACACTGCTACATCATGTAACACACTTGCACTACTGTACAGTTGGACACAGGAATGGGAGGTACAGCCCAGGTGAAAGATACTTGTCCCATTTGAGTAACCAGTGTCTATTATCAGGTACTTGATTTTTATTAACATCCTCAATACTGACTTCTGCCCCTGATGTCTCCTATTTGGCACTAAGGAACTTGATATTGGCAGAAATTGACCAGCTTTCACTTGGGCTGTACCACCAATTCCTGTGTCCAACTGTACATTGTTACTCAGTTTGGCAAATACAATACAGATAGATTTATCATTCGAGTATATTTTTGCTACAATGATACCAATAATTATTATTCTATCAATATTACATATCTTCATACTGTATGGTGACAGAGCCACTGTTAGTAAGTACCCAGAGTATGTTATTAACATTTGCATATTAGTTTTTTTACATACCGAACTGTATTTAAAAATACATTTATATTTGTGTACTGGTATATGTCCTATAGAATTGGTAGCAATGTTTCCTGTTGTCCAGTTGTTATTTTCAACAGTATGTCCTCTCCACAGGTGAATGCAACAGATGCAGATGCTGGCAAAAATTCTCGTGTGTCATACAGCCTCGGCAGTTCCTCTGACGCTGGCTTCTACATTAGTGAAAGAACTGGTGTCATCTACACCAACTCCTCCGTCCATTACAATCCCCGACACCCAGTTATCCAGCTGGTGGTAACAGCAAGGGATGGTGGCAGACCCTCCATGGCTGCTGTGGCTGCTGTTCGGATACAGGTTACGGATGTGAATGACAACGCTCCCAAGTTTTCCAGAGAAGATTATACGTAAGTAGGAAATAGCTTAGATATTGAAACATATAAAATATTCTCTTTTAACCCTTCCTTGTGGCTGCCTTCTGCTTCAGCCCTCATTACAATCATATTTCTGAAGCATCACAAAGGCATATTTTGTCCTTACACATTTAAAGAGCTTGATATGAAATGCCTCAATACATAGGTTTAAATCACATATCATCTTCTTGAGTAGTCATATTGCCTCAAAGAAAATAGGTGTACAGTACTACATAGAATCTGTTATGGATAACTCAAACAAATTGCTGTCTAATAACATCACATGATGTTATTGCTTTGAATAGTGTGTAACTTTTTGTTGTAAATTAGAAGATAGTACTTAACCTATTTATTGAAAAGTTTCTCGGCTAATGAACAGAGGGAAGCAGTCAAACTTTCACATGAGATAGTAATGTATTTGAGTGTACTGTACATTGGTTTACTCTCAGTGTAGAAGATATACAAGAAGAAACAAATAGGCACTGTAATTAGAATGGATTGCAATATTCTTCAATTCTTTTTCCTTAATAGATAATGGTGTACTGTACAATATTTCTTTATAGAGTAACATTATCAATCATTGTTGCATGCTTTGCAAATTAATGAATACTTATTGTATTATTTTTATTCAGAGCCCATGTGAGTGAGGATGCACCAAGAGGTCACCTGGTAACCAGAGTGTCGGCCTCAGATATGGACGAGTCTCGCCGTAACCGCAACATTGACTACCAGCTTGTGGCTGGAAATGAGTTGGGGGCTTTCCAAATCACAAGCAGCACAGGAGAAATCCTGCTGGTGAAACCTCTTGACCGTGAAGAAGTGGCAGAGTTTCGACTGGTAGCAATGGCAACGGACCGCGGTCGACCTGCTCGTAATACAACAACAGAAGTGGTCATTACAGTGGATGACATCAATGATCATGCACCTGTTTTCAATCAGAGCCAGTATGCTGTCACAGTTAGTGAGTCTTTGGGTGTGGGAGCATCGGTACTGCAAGTCTCAGCCAAGGATGATGATGCCGGAGACAATGCTCGTGTCAGCTATGATATTACATCTGGTAATGATCATCAAGTATTTGCACTAGACTCAGAGACTGGTGTCATCACCCTCCGTGAAGCTCTTGACTTTGACACCATGGCAGAGTACCGCTTCATTGTGCGTGCCACCGATGGCAGTCGCCATCACCCACTGTCAGCCTTGGCCACTGTCCTCATTACACTTCAAGACGAGAATGATAATGCTCCAAAGTTCCCAGTTGACAAGTACCTAGAGTTTGTGGCTGAGAACTCACCCATTGGCACCTCTGTATTTACAGCACATGCCAATGATGCTGACAAAGGCCAGTATGGTGCTCTAAATTATTCTATTCCTGGTGGGAAGGATATGGACAAGTTCAGTATCAACTACAGCACAGGAGTTGTTGTTACTAAGGCTGTTTTTGATTATGAGGTCAAGCAGGCATATTCTTTCTTGCTGCGAGCTGTTGATGCAGGAGGAAAATCCTCGGTTGTTACAGTCCAAGTAAATGTAGAGAGTCAGGATGAATTTGCACCTGAATTCCTGGAACGTACCTACTACTTTCCAGTTCCTACCAATATGGAAGCCGGGATGGTTGTAGGGAGAGTGGAAGCAACAGACAAAGATGGTGGTCCAGATGGCAGGGTTGTCTACTCCCTCCGCACATCCTCCAGTATATTTAAAATCAATCGCACATCTGGAGAAATTACTGTAAGACAATCTGGCCTACAAGAGGAGGGCCCAACCCGGCTAGAGGTAATGGCTACATCTGGACTGGTGGGATCTCTGAGGGCTGTAGCAGTGGCAGAAATCAATGTGGGTGGCAGGAATGGTACTTGGAATAATACCTCCCCAGCAACCAAAGGTGGCCACGACTCAGGTGGCCTTGCTACATGGGCAATTGGACTCCTCATTGCCCTTATATTCCTGGTGCTCATCTTTGGTGGAGCATTTTTGTTCTTATACCGCCGGAACCTTCGTGCCCGAAAAACTGTGATGGCTGACCAGTTTGATAATTCCTTTGACACCATTGACATTCGTCCATCACCCCCAGCCCCAGCAGATCTGTCTCAGTATCCCCCTCGTTACAATGACCTACCTCACTATGACCACCATGGGGAGCGCAGCCACCACCATGGCAACACCACCTCTGAAATGAGTGAGCAGAGCCAGAGTGCAAGCAGTGGCCGGGGCAGTGCTGATGACAATGAGGATGTGGAGGATGAAGAAATTCGCATGATCAACGAGGGCCCGCTCATACAGCAACAGAAACTAAGGGAAAGATTGGGGCTGCCAGACTCTGGTATCCGTGATGATGACAATATGAGTGATGTGTCTGTTCATAACACTCAGGAGTATCTGGCCAGGCTTGGTATTGACACTACAAAGAGTGAGTCTACTAAAGGCTCACAAGACCTAGCACACTCAATGGAGAGTATGCATATGTTTGATGATGAAGGAGGAGGTGAAGCAGATGGTATGGACATAAGTAATCTTATCTATGCTAAGCTGAATGAGGTCACACCAGAAGAGGATTCATCCATCATGGACGGCACTCGGGCATTTGGCTTTGGAGATGAGAGTCAACCTTCTATGACAGGATCACTGAGTTCCATTGTTCACAGTGAGGAGGAACTGCAGGGCTCTTACAACTGGGACTATCTGTTAGACTGGGGACCACAGTACCAGCCATTGGCCCATGTCTTCTCAGAGATAGCTCGGCTCAAGGACGATTCCGCCCCCAACTACAGCCGGGAGCCAACCAAGAAAATGCTGAACCCACAGGTGAAGACCATCCCACCACCACTGCTGACGAGCGTAGCACCGCGCTCCATCGCCCCCGTTGCTCTCAGCTCGGTGCGCACTAGTCAGCTGACCCTGCCTTCCCTGCCACGCTCTCCTATTAGCCACGAGTCTTCCTTCACTTCCCCTGCCATGTCACCATCTTTCAGTCCCTCCCTATCCCCTCTAGCCACCCGCTCACCCTCCATCTCTCCACTCATGACACCTGGCAGCGTCAGTGTCAGCCATGCCACATCCTCTGCTGCTGCTGTCACAGCCCAGACCTCAGCCACGTCCACACCACACCATGGTCGGCCAGTGGGTCAAAGGCCGGGACCAGCTGGACTCATGGCTGGGGCTTCATCAGGCTCAGAAACAGAACTCAGGATATAGCTGTCATTATACCCCCTTCTTTACCGCCACCACCATCACCACAGCCATAACCACGGCAGCCTTCCCCTGCCCTGCCGCCTCCGGCATCAGGGACCTCAGGGCCCTCACCCCCACTCTCTGTGTTAGTGGCCAAATGTTGAATGTGATATACTTACTGGAGTGAAGCTGCCAGATAAACTCAATGACAAGGTATAACCTGTGTAAGTGATATGTATATTTGTGAATACTTAGTTTTTAGATTCAAAACTGGCAAGAGAAAAGTGTGAGTGATGTCCTCCATGCCCCACTTCCCTCCCCAGCTGCCAGTGTCTGGGTGGAGTGGTGGTGGTGGTGGTGGAGGCTGGTGATGCTGGCCAGGACAATAGAGTGCTACAATGGACAAGTGGTGCTGCCTTGAAAGTGCTCGCTTCATCTTCATCAGTGTTCATTATTTCATTCATCATGTTGTTGATTTATGTTATTTCATCTTTCCCTCAGTAACTAATACTCGTTCACTGTGTCATAATGAACAATTTCTTTGACTCAGTACCTCTGCAACTCTCTTCATCAATCATGAAATCCCCAGTGAACAGTCTGCGGAATGAGAGGTGCCAGTTGACTCTCAGGGCTCAGTCCCAGTTTGGCCTTACTTGAAATACTGATCTGTGTTGTCACTGAAGGAAATTTGTGACACCTGTGCTTTACTTTGTGTTGAATTGAAAGTGAATGAGCAGGTAAGGATGGCATTTCTCTGCCACCCCTTCACTTTGCAACACTGTACAGTATTTCTCTCATCAGTGTAATTACCAAAATGTGCCACACCTGGGGTTTATGTTTACTATGTATGTAATTCACAGACAGTGCCAAGGATCCCTCACTGGCAGCACCTTCTCTTGCATCTCATATCCTAGCCCTGTTATCATCATCAATACTCAATTTCCCTTTCTTCAGCCAGGGGTGGAAAAATTGTATTAGAATACAGAATTGAGGGACAGAAATACTTAGTATAATGGGTCACACTCACATTCACTTCCCATTTGAAGCCCACAAAAATCTCCTTTTCCCTTCACAAATGTTTGCATCCATGACCAAAATCCATTAAGTGCCTTGGTGACAGGTACCATTCAATAAACTTTCCATTTATACTAGGTTGCCAATATTTTCCACTCCTGCCTATCATGCACAAGTTCTTTTGCTTTATCCATTGTTATTGCACTCTCTCTTAAGCGGCTATCACACTAGCACTTTTTTCCACTAGCCAATTGTAGGACAGTATACCACCCATTCCCTAGCAGACACATAGCTTCTCTCATCTATAAACCTATTTGTAGATATGTTGGCTACTGACAGTGAGCAACGGTCCTAAATACAAAGGCATAGACAACCAAGGTATAAGAGTACAACCTAAACAAACCAGAAACTGAATGGGCCAGGTTGGCTCTTAGTCATAGATTATTATAAACTTGCCCCATAATTAATTGCACTGTACCACTTAAGCCTGAAACTTTTTATTTATAAATAGGTTCTTTATATAATTCCCATTCAGAAGCCAAGTAATGTACAGGTGCCCAAGGAAAGGCTGCAACCAAATTTGCTGGTGTGTGGCAATGTCTTGCAGGTGCTCCAAATTAAACACTCTTATTTTATCAATGGATCACTCAGAACCTATAACCGTTGTAAGGTTTAATGTAATTAGCTGAAGTCAATAACATCCATCCATACGAAGGTTGTAAGTTCTGAGTGGTCCATTGATAAAATACAAGTGTTGACTTTGGAGCAACTGCCAGACATTGTCACACACCAGCAAATTTGGTTGCAGTCTTTTCTTGGGCAACTGTACATAATAAGTGAGTTAACTGACAAAGAGAGAAATACCTGACACCATGTATGATCCAACTATGCTGGAAGGTCCAAAAATGTCTGGCCACTTATTGGAGGTAGGGAAGCTATGGGCCTACTACCTCCAACTTTTAAGTGAAGTGGGAGGAAAATGTGATAGTGTGATAGCCCCTTTATACAACCAACCACCATATCAAACAATCTTCTAGGACCTAGGTCTTCCCCTTTGTCTCTCAATATCACATGTATACTTATCCATTCTTTTCATAAACCCATACCATCTCGGAACACTTTTCTCTCAACTATTCTTACACTTTTCATATTCATGTTATCCCAAACTTTCACAGGCATACAACATTCTTTCATGCAATCCTTTTGAAGCCCCTGTACTTTATCCTCTACTGTATTCAAACCAGTGCCTTCCTTCATCAAACTATTGGGTTACACCATTTTCCACTTCCTTTATAAAGTTTCATCTAGGAGCCTACCTAGGGATTACAAACTGACTCACATTCCCTATCCTCTATCATCACTTAGGTCTTATACACATTTACCTTTAAACAGTAGTGTTCACGTGAAACATCTCTCACTGCTATCCAACAACACTGCCTCATCTATAATACCAAGTTTGACAGAGACCAGTTTTCTCCACAGACAACAGTACCATAGTAAAAGATCTTTACATAATCTAGTAGCCTTCCCTCTGTACCATACATTTGCAGCACTACCCACAAGATTTCCCTATCCACTTTATCCTATGCTTTTCCTAAATCTATAAGGACCATAAACAGTTTCCTGACTTTATCAACTGCCTTACAGCAAATGCCTCAACAAATCCTGTCTTCCAAGTATATATGAATAAGATTGTTCTCATACAGTATACTCCAGGCACCCTAAACACTACCATCACATCATTGTGTGGACCTGTTCCAACCTTACCATTCATATCCTCCATAACAAATTTTCTTTTCTACTGCATCTTTCACTACTTTTAACCACCAACCACTCCCTTTCTTGCCCCTCTTCTGTGTCTTGTATCCCACTACCTCTGCTGCTGTTCTCATCAATAGTGTCTTAAACATTTCATACACATCATTCACTCCCTCTCCTATACCCTCCAGCATCTCACCCACCCTCCTCTTATATTCCTCTCTATACTCTGTCATTAAATCTTCCATTTGCCGCCTCCCTCTTGTTTTCCCCTTCATCTCTCCTATAGTACTCCTACTTAAACTTAACCCTGACCAAGACTGCAAAATGGTTAGAGCATTGAACCATTCCTCTCACTTTAGCATCCATCACATCCTTCCGTAATCTCTCATCAACAGTTACATAATCAATTAAATTCTTTTGTTCTCTTTTATCATCCCTTCTCCATGTATACCAGTGTATACATCATTCATTCCAATTACAATCCACACAGCCATACTGTACTTGCCTGTTTAAGTTAGCAGGACTCCCAACAGGCAAAGCAAATCCTCTTCTCAGCTGCTCACTTCATTGCCATATACAGTCGGCAAAAACCCAATGAGGAGAATAATTCACTTATGATGACCAAGAACAAACTATTACAGCAGCAGACATGAGTGGCCAATGTCATCATTCTGTGGAAAAGTAAAAGCTGCTCAAGATACTGTACCATGATGATAATGTTTGTATGTAATGGGATACACAAACATTATATATCAAATTATTCTATTTTGTCTTTTCTATATCATAATAATTCTTTCATGCTGCCATTTTCTTGACATTACTTTATCCCATATCCTGTGTCAATCTGAGTTATGCCAGTTTCATCTACCATCATCTTGGTTCATAACTGCCATAATTATGTAACATGTACCAGCCTCATTTGTGCCAAGAAAATAATGCTACCATACTACTCATACACATAAAAAAAAATTCTGTACAAATGGATAAAATAAACACAGGTGAAGAATACTGTATTGTTAGTGTCTAAACTTTTATACCGGAGAAGGGATTGCAAGTAGAAAATGTACTGTAGTGGGTTAAACTTGATCTCAGTCAACAAAAAGAGGCTGTGAGAAGTTAATCGTGTTGATGTGCAAGAACCCCCAAGACCATGCATGCAGAGTGTCTTTGTGCCAAGTGACCTGTTCTTTGTTATCATTGTTTTGTGTTGTTGTCCAGTGTTGAGGGATCATGAGCTATGATATGTGCCAAGAATTATTATCCTTCCCTTGCCTTGCCCACCCACACACAGCGAGTACCGTCCACCTCATCATGCTCCATTTTCTGTGCCATCCTACAGTCTCAGGTTGGACTAAGGCAATATTTAACCTGTCTACATGTGGTAGGCTACTTCTGCACATTAACAACATTCTTACTCTTACACCCACAACTTCTACACTACATTTTCACTTTGTATAGCCACACTCACAACATATTCTTATCCCACCTAATTGACACCCACATTACAGTATACTTTATATACAAACACATCAGATCCCATGCTTAACCAACCTACAAGACATCCACACAGCACCCACATTCAGGTGATGCAAGAGCTTGGGAGGAGTGACAGTGCCAACCAAAAAGCCAGCCAGCTCATGTAGTTTATAATCCCTTCAACCACCAATACCAAGTTTCCCCAAACCTTGCCCAACCATCCAGTTACATCCACAATTCCCTACAAATTCATATCTGGTACTGTACAGATTCTTCATTCTAAACAGCCACATCAATTAGTAAACACCTCCTCCTACCCCATGCCCACAACACAAATCTCCCTTCATATACAATAAGTCCCCTGCCCAGTAACTTCACTGCTGAACCTTTCCATTCCTACCTACTTCCCTAGTGTGGCCAACCAAACCCCCGTGTGAGTGTGACCAGCGTTGTGTATTTAAGCGAGAACCAACCTTGTGCAATGTGGTGTTTAAGGTCAGAGTCTCAGCACCCTGACTCTTCCTGTGTATCTGGGGGCCCTCTCCTGGCTTCCTCACTAGGCTCATCTCCTGTAACATGATGAGATTTTACAAGAATAATTCTATTTTTATTTGTGTGTCAAACCGTGGATGTGACACCTTCCCCGCCAAATCAAAATGTAGCTACATCATAGCGTGGAGCTGCCGCCAGCAGGGGCAAGTTTCTCTGTTTTCTGTATATAGTTTGACATCAACAGTTTCTTTTTTTGTACATATAATTTTGTGTACACAAATAAATTTGTATAATTTTGTAATGTGATAACGTCTTATGCCTTCTTCAAGGCATAAAACTGAATAAAAATATAGTTTACAGATTGTGGTTAATTTTCCTACTCTACTAAAAATTTAAAAAGGCTAGGATACACCACAAGACCACTCCTCCTACCTGTCCATCCTTGCTGGTGCTGGTGGGTGAGTACAGTGCTGGTGCTGGTGGGTGGGTACAGTGCTGGTTTGTACAGTGATGATGGTTGGATTGGCACAGTGCTGGTTGGTGAAAAAGTTGAAGCGTCTGAAGGGGAAACAATCATATAATTCTGCATTGTTTAAATCAGAGAAAATAACGTGTGTACCAATTCATGTGACCAATAATATCATCCACATCATCTTGACTACCAGAAAGCAATGCGTAGTTCTTGACGGTAGTCAGTCTCCACCTGTTCCTGCGACCTCTGGTGTACCCCAGGGCACTGTCCTGGGCCCCCTTCTCTTCCTTTCATACATTAATGACCTCCCACTTTCACTTTCCTCTACCACTAGACTCTTTGCAGATGATAGCTTAGTTTACAGACCAATTAAAGATAGGAATGACTGCCTTCGATTACAGGACGACCTAATTGCACTTGAAGACTGGGAAGTCAAGTGGCAGATGATATTTAGACCAGACAAATGCCATCACATCCATTTTACCCGTGCCCATAATCCCATTCCATATACATATCAACTACACAACACCAACCTCAACACAGTCCCTTCCCACAAATACTTGGGCGTCCACATCTCAGCGGACATGAGGTGGAACACACACATAGGTAGCATTAGGGCCAAAGCCAGTAGGGTCCTGGGGTTCTTGTGCAGGAACCTCAGCAGGTGTAACACAGACATCAAAAATTATTGCGTACAATACATTCGTTCGGCCACATTTAGATTACTGCGACACTGTCTGGGACCCACACTCTTACAATAATATCAATAAATTAGAGTCCATACAAAACAAAATTGCAAGATGGGCCAGACGTGATTACAGACACACTACATCAGTCACTTTGCTTAAACAAGACACAAAACTAGACCCATTGGCAACACGAAGACAGATACACAGACAACAGATGATATACAAAATCACAAACAAGTTAGTTGACATAGACAAAGACACATATCTACACCCTACAAGTATACGATCCACTAGAGGCAGCCACAACTTAAAATACCATACATTCCAGACGAGCACTGATATATTTAGGCACTCATTCTTTCCCTGCAGCATCCAAGAGTGGAATCATCTCCCATCTCATATAGTTAATAGCCCCACTCTTGACACTTTTAGAAATAGGATCACCAATCATTACCTCCCCAATCCTAATCCTCAACCCACAGTCCCTGACCCAATCCGCCCTCATCCTAATCCTACCCTGGATCCCTAAATCCCCCGCATATTATGCTGCCCACGAGCAGCCCTCTGCAGGACCTCTTAACTTGAACTTGAACTTGAACCTTGGGCAATCTAGGAAGGACAGGAGATCAATAATGTAAAGGGATTGGCACAGGTCCATAGGGGCATCAAAACCATTGTATGTATATAGTACTGTTCACATCACCTCAGATTTCATTATCACTTCAATTAACATTAAATAATCTATCTGTTATTAACTCATTAAGTCTCTGAATCCTACCAGAATTACAATACAATAGATGGTACAATTAAGCATCAGTGTACCACCATAATTCCTAAATTACAGTACAATTTAAGGGGGAAGTGCAATATTGGTAAATCTGGAGCAACTGATTCCTCCAAACTATTCCAAATAGAACAGGCCACCATTATTTTTGTTAATTTAACTCTGTTTCCTGACATATTTTGATATCAAGGGCTTGTAAAAACTGGAAAATTTAATACATTATGAAACACCAAACTGTTCTAGTAATGTTATTTGGTTAATATCTGAATCAATCAGTAGAATAATTCCTACAATATATGCAGATTATAGAGCCGTTTTAACCATAACATACAAACCATTTTGTCTGTTTTTGAGAAATAACTACTTTCTCTGATTTATATATATATATATATTTTTAATGAAATTTGTGTATTACTTTATAATTAAATCATTTGGAAGTTGTATATACTGGTGATATCATTTAACTCTTATACGAATTAATAAACAACATTTTATTAAGGCAAGGAACTCATGATAGTATATTGGAGGACGACTGATTCCTCTTAACCATTGGCTGATTCCAGTGGTTTGTTTTGGTTTGCAAGCACTGAAGAAACTGAACTGTGTAAATGACTCATGAGTGAATAATTTGATGAATTTGATGACTCCACTATGATACTACAGTATAGTAATAATGGATCTACCCGACAGATTTTGTGGATATGGATACAGAGTTTGTTGTTGGATATAATCAATTAAGACTGACAAGTGTGGTTGGTTGGAGATGATCATAACAAACCAAAACCACTGTGGAATCGGCCCTAATGTCACCAAACATATCCCCTATTCGTAACATTGAAGTGAATTGTTTGGTGGCATAGTTTGGAGGAATCACAGACCTTCAAATTCACCAACAATAACAAAATCTCCCCTTAAACCAACACAAAACAGGAGTAACTATTTATTACTAACTCATTTGTGCCATTTTCACTTAAATGGACCTCCTCTAAGGTTACTCTTATCGTTATGTCATCTCTGATATGTACATTAGCATGTAGATACATCACAATCAGTTTTACGTACAATGGAGTAATATGGCAAGCTTTCATTTCCAGTTTTATTTTAGTTTCTCTTATGAAAACATTACTAATAGAATGTAAACTAACATATTTCTTTCTAGCCATTAAGATTAAGTTGCCCATGTCAAATTCATTGTGCTGAAACAGACACCAGTATGTATGACTCCTCCTTGCACTGGAAAATCACACATTATATGTCAGAAAATCCTCAACCTGTAAACAAGGAAATATGAAAAGGTATTTAAATTTTTCATTAACTTCAGCTACCTCATTACTGTACACTAACTCTCTCACACATTCTAAATAGAAGCTTAAAAATGTATAGGAACAGTTTCTTCTACTTATGTGTACAGAATAGGAAATGCAAACTATGCAGTGATGTAGTGGCAATTTTTTTTTGAAATAAGGAGGTACTATACCTTCCTGTGACAAAAAATTCCATGAATGAAATATATTGAACCAGTGTACCGACTTACAGTACAGTATTTCATATTATTGAAAACTGATTATTTTAGTTATTTCTACTGTACCTGGACTATGAAACTTTCAGTTATTTATTTGTTAGATACATGTGGCGAGTTTGGACAATTAAACTCTGGTGATCATTGAAATGGGAATACATGAACAGTTAAAACCAAACAAATGCCAGTTAATCAGAAATCAGTCCTACATATGCTTGACTTTCCTAATGAACCGATGAAAGTACCGCAAAATATAAACACCTATACCTTTTGTAGTTTAATGCCTAAATGAAATGCATAACATCCACTTTTATGTAAATTATAATTCAGACCTTCATATATAACTGGATTACCTCATGCAGTAACCAAAAATATACAGATATGTGCTGTCACTAAATGTAACCCAAACACATCATCTAACATATAAATTCCTCAGGCACACATATGGCATATGCTTCATTTGAATAAATGGGGTCTTTTCATAATACCATATCAAATGTTCACTACTAGTCCACTCACTCACATCAGAATCACTATACATGTGATTGGAATGTACAGTTGCCAAAAAAGGTATTGCGACAACTATTGAAACATTAAATATATTAATGTCCATAGTTGTTTGTAAGGATTATAAGTATGTATTACAGAAGGATATGTACATTTCCTTCTGTTATACACGCTTATAGTCCCTACAAATAGTTGTGGATAATACTATGGTTAAAATTCTTTCGAGATTTGTCGCAATACCTTTTTTGGCAACTGTACAGTACACTAGCTTGTCAATATAAAAATAGGTCAATTCCAGATACTGTAACCACAGCTCTACTTAAGAAAATGTGGTTAATTAGAGCTATATGTAATGGGTAGTGGAGCTGGTGTATTGACAATAACAATTAAAACTCCATTCACAAATTACAATTGGTATTAGTGCCAGAATAAGAGCTTAGGTAACCCAAGTGGAGCTCTGACAGAAGGTGCATTAGATATGAACTAAGGTGTTACTGTAGGTCAATGACACCCAACTTGAACTATTTACCTTGTGTTGCCCCAGTCATTTTTCATTACTGGACGTTACAAGTGTCTGATTGGTTTCCATGAAAAATACACAAATGGTTGATTTTCAAGCGTAGATTTCTAAACCATGTTAATTATCACAACAGAGAACTGTACTCATAACACTGCATGCAACTTCTGCCAAACCCTCCCTTTCTTGCTTCAGTTTATAAGAGTTGGTAGTTTCATGGGTGTGATAATCATTTGGCCATAAATGTATTCTTAATACTTAGCCACATTACTGACACGGACTTGAGTTTTTACCCTAGACAATGAAGAATATTTGACAATTTATGTTAGAAAACTATAGAGGCAAAGAAAGGGGGAGAACTGCATGGAAAATAATAACAAATTCATTTTTACAAGTCAATGTACAGTGAAAACAGGTACTGTACTGTAGTACCTAACTGTTGTTGTTGTTGGTGAGCAGACAAGAAGGGAACATTTAACCATTAGACCCTGGAGATAATTTATTCACAGGTTTAGCAAATAATTTTACACATTTAATGCATGAAAGCACTACTGCTTATGCAAACACCAAGACCAAAATATGTATCAGCTTTATTGGACTCTTCCACGAAAAAAACAAACAAGTACCGGTACACAAGGGGTACAAGAATTAAACTCACACAATACAAACAAACATCACAACTGGAATTATATTTCACCTATCATAATTACAAGTAATCATAAATCATTCCACACACTAGATATTGTACAAAATTATCAAAGAAATATTCACAATATGTGACTATAAAGCTTTTACAATGAAAAGTTCATTTACATGCCAGTCGGCCAATTATGGTATATTTACTCTAAATAACACACCATTCCTATAGTTTAACTAACAACCATTTCAGTTTCTTTTAAATAATAGTTCACAGAAAATTAAATGGATATTATTTTAACATTTAGGATTGGTATTACTCGCATCTCATTCTTAAGTCTTTCATTCCTGGAAATTGAAATATTTTTATACATAAAGTAGGATTTCACTCAAAGTTCATTTCTTCTTATATTTTTTATAGCCTACTACTTTTCTCACTGTCAATACTCGTTTTCCTTACAACGAAAACATCACAATTAGCTTTACTGTATACCTCTCCCTCCAGTATCAGAGGAAAGGAAGACTTAAGAATGAGATGGAAGAATATATCCAATTTCATTTTAAACCTGATGATTATAATAACAATAATCCAATATTTGAATGTGCTCTATTGTAGATGTAAATGAAATAAGTCAATGAAATGCCCTTACATCTCCCTAGCATTCATCACAAAGAGATACATTATATCTATGTTTACTGGTGCATTGTCTCGAAAACATCCTACGCCCCCTTTGTACTGTCCCCGTATCACTTTAAAAAAAAGTGGTGAGTAGCACTATATAATTTTTATGAATGGATGTTCTTTCAAGGTGAACAGTCAGTCATAAAAAAATTCCTATTACTGAACACTGCCATTATTTGATGTATGGTAGCTCAGTGGGGCATAGAAGCATTTTGGGAGCAACTGTATGTTCATCCATATATGGTGACATTATTCTACCACCAAATTCTTAAGGGGATTATGAATTTTAGATTCACTTAATACATCTGACTCCTCCAAACTATGCTACAAAACAAGATCAGCTACTAGTAGATTAGAATAACAGTCTATGTTATGGCATAGCATAGAGGAATTACAGTAGTAGCCCTTCAAGTCACTCACAACAATTTATCTCCTTAAACCATTTTTCTTACCCAGAGAATCATACTTACTGTACAACCTTTCCAACTCATGAGTAAATATTTATTTCAGTTGCACCACTGAGGTTGAGGTTCGGATGAGAGGGGTTTAGAATAAGTTTGGCAGTGTACTATACAATGATGACACTACCTTTGTGAAGTCAATATTATAAATTTATAACACATTCATTATCTTTAACTGCTGCCTTTCAAAGTTTCAAAGTAATTTTTCTCTTCACTTCTTTACCTGCCATTTTTCAGCTTCTATCTATCTATAATTCTGACGCCTTGTT
Organism: Petrolisthes manimaculis; assembly: GCA_034508575.1. Classification (NCBI taxonomy): domain Eukaryota; kingdom Metazoa; phylum Arthropoda; class Malacostraca; order Decapoda; family Porcellanidae; genus Petrolisthes; species Petrolisthes manimaculis. The sequence goes on along the minus strand of JAWZYT010003002.1, from coordinate 90,256 downwards.
CCCTCCGGGAACTCCCCCCAAGGGGGTGGCCAAGGCAGAAATGCCTCCAGTTCTCCCTGTTCCAACACTCCCTCCTTACTTGGTCAAGCCCTCCCCTGCCCCTCACATTTCTCTCCTTTACATACTCTTAATTCTGTTCTACCATCAAACATTTTCATATTACTTACACATACTTACATCTTCCTCTGTATCAACCTCTTACTTCTCTTTCTTTTCTCCATCTTCCAGTGCCCTGATCCTCTCTAGTATGGGTGGGTGTGAGAGATGCCAGGCAGAGAAGAGGGGGTCATACACAGGGAAGCCAAGGTTATCCTCATTCAACTTGACCAGGGCTGAAGTCAGTTGTTCTGAATGGCCCAAACTCTTGGCAAAAGCATCAGCTTGGAATTCATTGTGACGACTAAACATAGTGAGGAGGAACTGGAGTACCTGTAAGAGCAGAGAATAGCAATGGAATGTTCCTTTCTTTGGCTAACACCAAATTACAACACATTTTACTCGTTATAAGGATGTATGTAACCCATTAGTCACAGATAAAATATAGTTCAATAAACTCTTTCATGTCTTAAGAATATTTAAACACTAAACCCAGACACATGTTTAAGGCAGAGAAAAACTCCAAACTAAGCCAAGAAACAAAAACAATTATTTGCAAGTATGTTCTTACCTCATTATAAGGTGCAAAGACATACTGCATGACAATGATGAGTCCAATGAAGGCAGGTTGACTGTGGTGGAAGCCAAATGTACGGTACAGTGGACTATACTTGTACAATGACCCAAATACACCAAACACCAAAAGCAAATTCACCTGTTGGAGTATGGAAATAGTAAACATTTTCATAATTAGAGGAGATATATAGCAGAAACAACATACACAGAGCTTTGATTTTTGTTTCATGAATTTGATTTGTGAGAGCAAGAATGTAACCTATTGAAAAGAACCATTCCATGGACTATTAGGTTAAAACTAGGATACTAACCATACTATATACTCGTCCTAGTGAATATTTTTCAATCCTGCCTATCCTACACAAATTCTTTTTGCTATATCTATTCCAAATCCAGCTTTCTCATGGAGACACTCACCATATCATACCAACTTTCTTCCAGATATTTTCTTCTTTGCCGATCGGAATCACTCTCACACACCTTTTTCAGCACTCCAACTTCGTCCATTCTAGCTACATGCCTATACCATCTTAAATCACTTTCATCTACTCTCTGATCAAATTATTTACTCAAATCACACATATCAAGCACTTCAATAGTCCTTACAAAGCTTCTTTGGACTTACATTTCATAGCATATCCATTTATACAGCCCCACTCTCAATTTCAAGTCCTCCTGTCTTACCAAAGATTCCCACCCATATGATAGTGTGGGTATTAGGAGAAATGCATTCCTCTTGCAACCTCTATAGTCTATACTCAACTCTATAGTTCTAACCAGTGCCTTCATTACACCCACTACTTTTTTCCTTTGAATTATTCTATTCTTAAATACAGAAGGAAATGCAAATAACCCTCAAAGACCTTGAATATGGGCTTTGGATGACCTACCTGTGAAATAATGATGCCTTTCAACACATGATTCAGCTTCCAGTGCCCTAGTTCATGACCTAAGACTGCCAAAACCTCAGGCGTACTACACCCAGTCTTCTTCTTCTCTTTCTCCCCTTCTGTTTCTTCTTTGGTTTCCTCTTCATTCTGCTTGGCCTCTCCATCTTCGTTGAGAGGTGTGTAGTCTTCTAGAAGGGTGTCGTAAAGGACGATGCGCTTGTTCTTGAAGAATCCATAGAAGTAGGCATTGCTATGAGCTGAGCGCTTTGATCCTGGTGGTGGTGGTGGTAGTGGTAGTAGTGAGAGATGCAAACTATATGGTGTACTTACAATAACAAAATATTTTTATAATATCACATGGAGTTGTTTCAATTATTAAGTACCAAGGAAGATATGGTATTTATTCAAAGAATTACCATTTTGTAGCAGTGTTGCCAGATCCGGCTAGGCTCCAGTATTTTGCCCCGGTCACTTCCTGTACTTTACCACGGTTATTTCCCGGTAGTTTGCCCAGGTTAGGTCTACGTTAGGTTAGGTCTACGTTAGGTTAGGTAAGGTCAGGCTAATATCAAAATGCCTAATTTGAATATCTTGGAAATGGGGCATTTGCAGAGGAAATGCCATAGAAGAAAATAATCTTAGAATGGTCTAAATAAGTGGGTAATGAAGGTAATGGTAATTCTTTCAATATTTACCGATGATATATCCATTTGCCTTGGGAGCACAGTCATAATTTTTTAAAGTGCTCAATCAGTGTACAGTACTCCCTCGTTTTGATATGGTGAAAAGTGCAAGTGATTGTATGAGAAAATTACAAAGAATAATTAATATAAACTAAGGAAATGTGATTGTATGAGTAGAAACTCATGAGTTATTGGTGTTAACTGAACTTGTCAACTCGTCACGCACTACACTCACGCTATTAGGCCTAACCTTTTAGAATGAACAACCTTTATAAACATTCATTTTCCATACTTTGGGCTCAAGTTTAGAGTTATTTTTAGTCATTAGCTGTGTATGGGAACCAGAGATACGAGTGAAAGCACACACAGTTTTGAGAGTGGGTGTACAGGCAGACAGTCAGTCATACGCATCAAATTTAAGCCCTCGGATATCTCTGATCTTCTGATAATCTTTTTCCATATCTGTATTTGGAGGTCCAACTGTATATATAATATACATATTGTACAGTACTTTAATATGTATTTTTTTTATACTCTAATGTGGTATCGACGGATTTTATTATCGACGGCCATCTTAAGAACCTAACCCCCGTCGATAACAAGGGAGTACTGTACAGTACTTTATATCTTCTGACCTATGAAACAGAAACCTAGAGCCTTATAAAATCCCTGGAATTAGTGTGCATATAAAGGGATAGAGAAAAATGCTGGGTATAACAATATCGAACCAGAAAATAGTATAATGGAGTAGGGGGAAATAGAAAGAAGCTGAGGTGGGATTGAGTATATGTGATTAAGTACCGGTAGGATTATCTATTTATCATCATTGTTACTAATTCAACCATGCAGAAATTAACCTTCAACAACATAAAGCTTAGTGAGGGGGAAGTGGATCTGTCGGGCCAACTCTTCAATCTGATCCCGCAGAGGTCCAGAGGGCAACGGGGTGTACTTGTCAAAGAGTGGAGCAATGTAGTCTGGATATACGGTCATGAAGAAGAGCATCACAGCCGTGGTGAAACCCCACAGGTACAGGAAGAAGTAATCACCCCCAGCCTGTGGTGAATGAAAAGGAGAACTTTAATATTATATATACTGTACTATATAATTTGCTTTATCTTACCCACAAATACACTATCAGTCATTGTTTTCATTAAAAAGTTCAGCACCAATATCCAACTATCACCACTGCTCATTTAACAATAAAGATAATCAAATAACTCAAGTCACAATTCACCATACAGTTTAGTTTCTTTTATCTGAATTTTCTGTCTTATACACCAATAATAAAATTGATCCAAAATGAGTGATGAGGACACTGTGAAAATGGAAACTGTTGTGTTCATTAAGAGCATAAAAATTAGTTGTAGTTACCAACCTTAATTATGTAGACCAGACCAGCAACAACAGGAGCAGAGATGATCTGAGACACAATAAACTTCTTGATCTTGTCCTTTACAAAAAAAACCGGAGTCTGTTGGGATAAATCATGATATCAATCATTGCACCACTACCTCAGTCATACCATACAGATGCCAAATTACCAAACATAAAACAGGCATGATGTGACTTATACCACCCTCCTCACCTGCTTGTTAAAGCCATGTTTCTGCTCCACTTTGAAAGTGAAGTAGACAGACCAAGGTAAGTTGATGACAGTGTTGACTGCAGAGGCCAGGCAAATGAAAGCAACTGTTTGTGGTACCTCACTATCCACACTGAACCCAAGCCACTCTGACATCTTGCCTGCTGCACTCCAAAATACTGGTAAGCCACCATAGAGCATCACTCCCTGAAAATCATACACATTACATCAAACAATAATGTAGAATACAGACATATATTACAGTACAGTATACCAGTAATGAATATTGTACTGTTCAATAATAACATTGTATTTTCCCAGCTCAATTGCTCTACACCAACCTTATCTCATACCATGCCATTCATACATATTCTCATGCTCTCACCATCCCATCTCATAAAGCCATATGCTACACTCAAATATTGTATTTTCACTTCACTTATTCTCAACTGTTGTGCCCTGTTCATATTTACATCACAAACTCATGTAACGTTGGTCGCATTATGCTCTTCTACAATACCCTTGACCTCGTCATGCTCTCACTTCAGTCTTTTTTTTTATTATCAGCAAACATCCCACGACCTGTTTGCTTCATTTTGCTTTTTTTCTTATTTCTCCTTTCATATTCTCAAGCTTGCAATATATTTTTACCATACACTATATATTATATGCCTCACAAAACAATTCAAAATGATGCTCTAGCATTGTAGGATTTTTAAAGTCATTTTTACCTCCCATCTCTTGAACACCCCATCACTTTACTCATACCAAAATTCACCTTCATTTTCTTCTATATACCGGTACAACATAAAACTCATTATGTAGTTCCCAAGTGTAGGATAATCCACCAACAATAATATATCACATGAACTGACCTGATATGAGATAAACTGGATATGTGTATGAAACCTATGGTACCTAACATTACATGTTCACTGATAAAACATTTACCCGGAATGGGAAGAAAATAAGTTTGGGCAATGGGCATACTCACAGTGTTAATTATGTGACTACAGAAACCTTCAACCATGCTGAAGTTACTCTTGTCTATGCTGTAGGCTCGGGCTTTATCGTAGGTGGTCCTTTCCATGATGCCCTTCAGCTCTGAGGGAGGTTCCACTTTCTCCCGGTACACATGTCGCTGGTAAACAGTGATAATAATTAAGTGTGGTGACCTCAGACTTATTTCACAGCAGCTAACTTACCATACATACTACTGTCTGGCTCCACAACACAATAACATAAATTAAAGTTTTGGTCTGTATCAAACAATAATTCACCATCCACACTTACAAACAAGTTAGGCTGGGTCAGATCAGGTCTGGATAATTCTAGAATATTAAAATAACTCTTAAATAATTAAGCTTTTCCCAAACATTGTTGTTGGATAGAGGAGTACGGGATATCTCCAAAATAATGCATTTCTGAATAAAAACGAGTGTCAGAATTAATTGATAACAGTGGAAAATACTGAATAAATGACAATATGGTCTCACCAGTTATAATATATAGAGTACTAAATAAATAATAAACAATGATATGGTCTCACCTGTCTATAAGCCAAGTATTCTTCCCACATGTAGGTAGCCCAAGAGAATCCCAATATTCCTACAAATATCTTCCCTTCCCATGTACCCAACTCAGGTACAACCATAGATATCATGATGGCAGGCAGGCAGGGGGTAATATGGGTAATGTTATATATGACAAAATAGTAATATAGTTAAAACTGGCCGGCTGGTGTATGTATGTTGCTGTCGTTTGTTTATCCCTTCCTTCCTTCACTACTAGTCAGTCAGTGTTGCCAACTTGCTTGACGAAATTTCCCAAACTTCACCTTTATAATTTTCCTGTTGTTTACCTTGAAAAAACTACGCGTAGTTACAATTTATAGTGAAGATGTTATTTTCACTTGGTTGGTCTAGTCTAGTCTGTTTCTAGTCTCTTTTTTTATTTCTTAACATTGCGTATAAAGTGTCATAGCCAACTTGTAGTATGCTCGTTCATATACATAAAGTTTGCCTGCTACAACCTCAATAATTCCCTTTTTACTCTTGAGCAATCTTATATAATTTCCTAGTGTAGACTTCAAAATTTTCTAAAACAGAGAAATTTCTATGCAACTGGCAATGCTGTTTACCAACAGCAGGGCAGTGATGCCAACCCCTTGAGACTTCTTCGCCCTACACAGACACTGAAATTACCCTACATTTACCTCCATCGCCCTACGACTTAGCAAGTTAGGATAAAAATATTCCTCAACTACTTGGAGGTTTTTATTTATAATAATATATAAACAAAAACGTTCTTTTTCTTTTGAATATATGCAGTTTCAATAATATTGGACCTCAGTCCGGTGGTACAAAATGAACCGTAAATGAAATGTAGTAAGAATATATAACTAAACAACAGTAAAAGGATGAATATAAAATAGGCAAGATAACCTCTAGCCATACATCTATAAACTTTTGTTTCCTGGTAATTTCCTTTTCTTTCTCTAGCTCTCCTCGGTACCGCCTCTTCTTTTTGGGAGTGGCAATGGTTTCAGTGGCTGGCAGCAGGGTCCATCTTGGTGGATCGTCTAATCCTTTTGACCGACCAGAACAGTTCCGCTTGCTTTGGCTTGGTTTCACCCAAGCGAACTTCGTATCCGATTGACGTCCAGATGACGGCTCTAAATTAGTAGGTTGGAGTTGATAATAATAGGGAATGTATAGGCTACCATTATGACCGTCCCATTCATTTTCATTTATCTATTTCTAAGGGAGAAAGGCGAATTATGTCAAGATGGCTCAACCCCCCTCCCAAGCAGATGTGAAGAGGAGACAGTCCAAGTCATTATATAAAAGCTCCTCCAAACACTGCTGGCTTGTTCATTACATACCGGTTAACAAATCCCCTCTCTCTGACCGCTGAGCTACCGAGGTGCCCCCGTCCTATTCGTAATAAATAATCACATTATAATCTTCACTGAATAAATAATTGCACCTGGAATATAGCTAAACATAGATATGTTCATATATCGATTGTGTTATATGGTTAGTGTTCATGTGATTTCTGTATATTTTCATAAAGCCCCTCAAATAACATGAAAAGTGCTCAATTTTCGACATAAAATTTTCCATGAATACAATGTATCGTCCAAATTCCAAGATCTTTAGAAAAATCCCCAGCACTGACAACTTTGCTCGTAATCACACCGAGCTCGCACGTCAGTGACATCATACGAGTATTTCATTTGTGTTGTACCGTACAGTAATGTAGGACTAGAATGTTCCAAAACTGTTCTATCTTCAGTAAACAAGAATATCTATTCAATAATCACCAAATATTGTCATAGAACATGAAAGAGTGCGTTATATCACTATAATATTCAATAACATCACACAGTACATATGCTTGATTATGGATCTACTGTACTGATATACAATATAGGGTCTCAGTATTTACATCGACAAATTAAACACTAAAAATAAAAAGTAAATATACTATATACTAAACTAAATTAAATAGTAAAAATTAAACGTAATGAAAAATCAAGCTTTGTATTCAGCGAACTGTACTGTGAAGAAAGTGAATATACAGTACTGTATATCGATCAAGGATGATAGACAATTTTGTATACAGTAGTTCTTGATATCGATCCCTGCAGTAAGTGGGTTGATGGAATACCGTGTGTCAAAGCATTATTTTCAATGGTTCATGAATATTCAGAATACCAGTTTATTGTAGGATCAGATTTTGTGTCCTACAATATGCACAGGTGTAGCCTATTCTTTTGAAGTAAAATATCATGTCATCATCAAAATTGTTATAAGTTTACTTAAATTTTTTTCTCTTAGACATTTCTAAATACAATATCACAATTCCTCTGACCAGTATAACTAAAATTCATCAATTTCTGAAATTGCACTACAGTACATTGAAATTTATATAAATATACTTTCCTGTGGTGTTACATACCAGTATGATTAAATACACATTTTAACTAATATTCAGCAGCATTCACTCAATTCAGATTGTTTAACTCAGATCCAGGATGGACTGTGTATCGTATCATGAAAATAATATAAACGAGCTTCAGTACGAATAATAAAGAGTTCAAAAGGCTCTCCTTTCTCATAATTCCCAGCACCATTTAATAAATTACTTCTTGTCATATAAATATGTAATTGTACTGTACTGTACACTCTCTATGTAAAATAATCTAAAATGAAGAATCAAGGCCAATATTCATGAAAGATTGTAGAATTCCTAAATATACTTTCAAAACTGTAAGAGAAATGGATACGGAGTCTGCACAAAAATTTTCCTCTAATAATATTGACTAAAATGGCTATGGAGGCTGCATAAAATCTCCCATTCTCCATAGTTATCTCCTCTGAAAGGCAAAGTAAAATATTTCTTAGGATAAAGCAATCCAAGATCTTCAAAATCTGCAGTTAGGAAATATTAACTTTTGTAACACCACTGTAAATGTCAAGACCCTTTATTTAATATTATACTCAAGAATATAGGACTTATTGATAGCTTTATTCTAATTACTGAAATTAATCTACTATTACTAAAATTACACAGATATATACAGTAGTTTTTCACTATGTTTACCAGTTTTATATTATGTAAAACATTGCTTCATATTATTAACTCTTGATCAGGTTATCAGACAGACCTATCTCACCCCTCTGTGTGACACACAACTTCCAAATGAACATGCATGCATGTGCTCAAGCATTTCAATCTGCAGTTATTTATGAACACTTTGGAGATGACTGGAAACTAAGCTTGGATGAGAATGTTTGAGTGAAGGTCCAGAAATACAATGAATTGTGAATTACATGAGGATGAGCAGGTGACTATACAAGAACTAGATCTACACTGGATGATAGATAAAAAGATATTATAACTCCTTTTGTGACCTCAGATGGTTAGGTGGCCACAGAGGCCAGCATTAACCTACAACTTGTTATTGTAATATCAAACAGGTCAAAGTATGTATATGAAAACATCCTATGAGAAATACTTTACTGATGATTTGCTACTGCTTCTTTATGTCACAGGTCTTTGTATCTGGAGCAGCAGTAGTCCTATACCACTTTGAATACAAGCTCTTCATCATACTGTGTCTTTATTACACAGTGCTTTAGGATTAGCAAAATATGTCCTGCTCAAATTGAGATCTAGATAGATAGATAATTCACTAAAATAAAAAATCTAGCACTGAGGTAATATTGACCACGTATTTTTAAACTGAACAGAATGATATAAACTATTATAGAAAAAGAAACAGGCAGAGCAAGGGAAACTATCAGTAGAAGGTTACAGGGGAATGATTGAAAATTCAGAAAAAGGGGATTTGTCAAAAGAGGCATAAGAGACAGAATATCAAGAAAAGTAAGAATACAGTGGAGGTAAAGTATAGGCCAAACAAAGTGTATGGAACCACTATGAGTGAGGGTAGTACAGATGCAAACCAAACCTGTGTCTCATCCATTTGTTTACGAGACCTCAATAAAGGTATTTCAAAGATTCAGCAACATATAAAGTTGAAGAACTATAATTATTTGTCTCATCCACCACTTAAAATATATGTAGCTAATTATTTTTTCTATATGTGCACTATAACACTATGCACTGTATTAGTCTAGTAGTACACATATAATTTTTCTCTCCAACATTATACACAATAAAAATAGATACATTGCAAGTTACTGAAGCACAGGAAGAGATATAAATTTCTGTCCGCAGTTTTAGTGATACAGTACCACGTTGGGCAACCAAATATGAGGAGAAATGGATGATATGGTAACATGGAGGGACAAGCTGGGGTTCACCCTTTGAGTCACAGCTATCTGTGGTATTCTCTAACATCAAGAAATATTATTCTATTAGAGCACTACCACAGCCAGCAGCTCAAGATATTATTATGGAGGAACCTTCATTAGTGACATTCTGTAACTGCTTTTTAAGCTTTTGAAGTGAAGTACAGCACTTACATAAAAATATTGTCAATAAAAGGGCCTCTCCTTGGGGTGTTTACGTATCACCTGCCAAATACTGCATCTTACATTTAGGAAAACTCAGTGGAAGTCAAAGGGTTACAACAGACTAATATACTTCAACACTCCAGGAAACTGTACACACACATACATGGTTGCACATGAAACTGATACACCTTGATACAGTACTTGTATGTGGATTTAAGAAAAAAAAAAAGTTAAAGATTTTTTCATAGATTCTACTGTTTCGTTGTACCATCTACATACCAGATGCCTGCCTACTACTTAAGAATTGGAAAAGCTTAGAATACAAACATTCATTACCACATTTTGTTGCATGTCCTTATCAGGATATCAAAGTTGGTCAGTTGTATAAGTGGTGTCTGTATTCCTCCAGCCAATCCTATGACTACTTCTATGCTCTTTGTGTCTCACCAGACAGTACGTAACTCATTACTTATACCAAGGTATATCAGTCTCATCATTTGGAGACAATGTTCATGTATAATAAAAATGCAAATACAGATCTTTCTCAGTGATACATAGATTAAACATGAATCTGAACACTAAGCTAGCCGGTGTGGCTCACTTTACAGCTTATTATAAAGAATGAAGGTGAAATAAGGGTGGCTCTGACTGGCAACTTTGGCACTGTTGCAGCCAGATGTCACAGACACTTTAAATTAGTACTACTGTATTAACAAGAGGAGGTACAAGATACTGTACCTTCCAGCACTATTGTTATACCAGAAAGAAAGAGTAATAATATACCTGTACAGTGCTATTAACTTAAAAATGCAGGCTGTCCTTCAAGTAAATAACCTGTCAAGTGTTCGTTCATATTCATCTTTACAATGCATGGTTGGTGGTTTACCTACCTCATTTTTACAATACTAAATCCTTGCTTTATACCCTGGAAGTATGAATTTTAAAATATATCTTATAATGAAACTTTGTATAAACAATGTCTGACATTATGTAAACAAGAGGGTTATAAACACAAACTTTCAAATGATTGCAGTTGTTATATTAGTATATTCAACTATTACACAAGTTAGAACAACAAATTAATAAATAAAATGTCATTCTGTAAATTGTATGAGTACTGTAATATACAGTATGCAGAAGTCATGTACAGTTGGCCACAAAGATTCCCAGAACACGTCTAGCTAGATGTGGCAACCATATCATGTTTATTTACTCCAGAGAAAAGTAAAATTTCCTAAATGAAGAATGTATCATGAACCTTGATTGGTCGATTGGAAACAAGGTGAAAAGCCCCTATGCAGAGAATATTAAAACCAATAATTATACTATTACTCTCAGGAGACAACAAAAGCGATATGGTTACTGCATCTCGCTAGACGTGTTCAAGGAATCTTGGTGCCAACTATAGATTCATAGTCTGCTTTCCCATCATAATCAACTACATTACTCTTGCACAAGTCGGGTACATTCAGTTTCCTTCATCATGATAATCAACTACATTACCCTGAACATTTTCTCTCATCCTAGCCTCCTCTTTCACCCAGTGTTTTGTACCATGAAACATAACTCTCTATTACAGTCCACCTGTCCTACTTATATTCACTTTTTATCTTTTCTGCACACATGTATGCAAAGCTATCATTATATTTGCAAATATGATACATGTGCATTCAGCCAGGGATTTTTCTTCATCACTCTGAATGTCATCTTGCAATGTTGTTTAAATGACCATGGTTTCTTGCTTACTTACCAGTTCTCACACACTTACTCATCAACAGATATCTTGCATCCAAAGCTGAATGAATGTCTTGCAATTCCACTGACAACACAAAGCACACTGCTTAAAACATACAGTACAAAGTATCCCAAACTCTACCACATTTTTCAATTTTTATATTCCTCCATACTGTTCTGTTGGCCTCTACAGGTGGTACAGTATTATCAAAACAAGAGGAGGTACTGCATCTTCTTTCAATATTTCAATTGTATTGTCAGCATGAAAAAAGAACAGTGAAACATTGTCCCTTAATATATACAAATTAATGTAGCTACTATTATACTAATCTGTATCTTGCTGGTAGTCTTCCTCTGCTGATTACTGAAGTGTTAATTAATAATTTACATCACCTTTGAGAAAAATGAAGCATCTCCTCATGTTAATAAAATAAACCACCAAAAGTGCTCCGTCAGGTAATAATAAACACAGGGTTGTCCTTGCAACACTGTCTTGGTTACCAGTTTTAAACACACACTTTTTAAAGAATGTTTCTAGGTACCTTACCTAAGTCTCTGGTGGTGTTATATCACCCAAGGAACTCAGGTGAGCAAAGGTGAACCCACATTAACTCAGGTAAGTCTAGGTGCCTTTCCTCCACTTTTCAGCATGGGTGTATTCCGTCATGGGTTTACCACCGATGCCACAGGTGCCAATGCCAACTCTACCATTGGCAGCATCAGGCGTGGCAAAGATGGACTTCTTGGTCACACCCTTCAGCTTCTTGGTCTGTTACGGAGATACAAATGCATTATAACATTACTAAATTACTTCTTTATTACATGGAAATACAGTACAGTATTAAACTGAACTATACTACAAATGTAAACTAAAATACTCCTTTAATATATTAGGTTATTACATCATCCTAAACGTGAATAAAGTTCAACTGCATTGGACTCTTGTATTACACAAGAATATTACAAAACTTCTACTGTACAACACTCCAATATCACAAAGAAAAATATTATGTCACTCCTACAGTACTCCTCCATTACAGACCCATATTTCTATTACAAAACAGTACTCATGAACTACCGGTATATAATTATTTTACAATACAGTACAGTACACCAGTTCACAAAAAAACTCCTTTATACTAGCATATACTTCTTGAATATGGTGGTAATTGCCATATTCAGGAAGTATTTGCTGATTGATACTCACAAATCTGACTTTGGTGGAAAAGGCAAGCCACTTTGCCTTATCTGCCTCGTGTGCCTCTTCTATCTGTTTCAGACGGTCATGCTTCTTTTGTTTCCGTTTCTTTGCCTGCTGGCGTTGAGCCTCAACCATCTTCCTCCTGCAAACATAGAACAATTTGCTATACAGTACATTACACAAGTCACAGGGAATGAGTCAAGTGGGACGGATGCCTTTTTCTCACATGTAAACATGTAGTCTAACACTTGTAGATACAAGGTGTTCCAGATTAGTACACCCTCTGTATTTTTTAGCCAGTAAACTCTAATTTTTTTAATGCATGTATTTAAGAAGTCTGTTATCAAAACAATGGAAACAAAACAAACCTAGTTATTACCTATTATTTTAGGATATTTTTACACAGCAATTAAATAAAAATACATTCCCACATCTGTACAGGTACAACATAGGATGAAAAAAAATGCTCAAGCTCAAAATATAATTTTGGTACACATATCTGAAAACCTGTTACTGGTATCTTTAAATGCATATACATATGAATGCTATAGTTTACTGAGTAAGTAAAGAAGGTTTTGAGTAACTTATGAAATGGATGAGCTGTCCCATACACCAGTACAATATATTGTACATTAGTTTCCTATCCTTTCATATATCAGAGGGCTCCATATGTTGCTAAAACTAATTGATTGTAAAAAACTTTGTTAAAATATGAATAAAAAGTTACATAATGAATTGAAAACCATAAAACTAAATGAAGGTCCCCGAGGTAGTTGTGACTCACTTGTTTTTGTCTCCCTCAGCACCATAACTGGGGTTTGGCCCTGGACGCTTCTCTCCAGGCAGACGCTCCTTCAGCTGACTAAGTATGGTGACATCAGAGTTACCATATCCCTCAAATGTTACTGCCACATGACCATCCTCTGTGATGGCATCAATCACTGCATCATACCTGAGTCAAGAAATTTGGGAGATAGAAGGAAGATTCAGGCCAGTAAACTCTACAGTGAACTAATTTACTGTATATCAATATTACTGAACTTTTAAGTATATAACTCATAATAACCTTCAGAAGTCTAGGTAAGATACTGGCAAGTAGCTAAAGTATACTTACCACTGTGAATCATCAGACCATTGGGCTAAGCATTTGTCCCCAACCTTCCATGATTTCACTGCTGTTGTTTCACCACGTCCTCCCTCCTCTCCACTCCCACTTGCTCCACTGGCATTGGCTGCAATACCAGAAATACATACCTTATTCTAAAATGTAATTATAAATTTCTTTACACTAAGTTGCAACTATAAATGCTGATTTATGTGATGGTGCTTCCTATTTCCTTACAATGTCTATAAAATGAACAATGTTTCAGATATCCAAACCATCACCTGACAATCTTCTGGCCCTGTGAAAAATAAGCCAATGACAAAAAAAAATCAGGTGTGTCTTTGGAAATTAATGCAATGACTTAGGGCCAGTAATAACATTTGATATTTTTGGATACCGGTACTGTCCTTGTTTGCACCTGAAGAGAAAACTTTCAGATATGAAAGGCAATAAAACTAATCCAAGTAGCCATCTCACCCTGTGTTTCAATCAGGTTATCAGTCAAGGTGATGACTTCCTGCAGGTCATTCCTCAGCTTCAATAGTTCGGCATTGGTGGGGTCAGAGGTGAGAGCCGCCTCAACCTGCAAATAGCAAAATTAGTTTGGATACAGTTATCCTTCATTAGACATAGCTGCTACATATGCTGTTTGATTAACCATATATGTGTTTATTGATGCATGTGCAGTAATTTCTTACTTCTTGTTACTTGTTTGTTAGATATTCTATGCCGCACTCCACCAGCATGAACTGGTAGGTGTACTTTTTTTAACCTTTTCTAAACATCAATTTTGTAGGTAGATATTGAATGAATTACCGTTATTGCATATGTTTTTTCTACCTTCATTACCTACTAATTTAGACCATTCTAAGACTATTTTCTTCTATGGCATTTCATGCACAAATGCCTGATTTCCAAGATGGGGCATTTTGAAATTAGCCTGACCTAACCTAACCTAGACTGTATCAGACTACCGGGACCTAACCTGGGCAAACTACCTGGAAATAATTGTGATAAAGTACAATAAATGACTGGGGCAATATACTGGGACCCAGCCGGATCTGGCAACACTGTTGCAAAATGATAATTCTTTCAATAAATGTCATGGATTGTACTTTATCATGATTATTTCCCGGTAGTTTGCCCACGTTAGGTTCTGGTAGTCTGATGTGGTCTAGGTTAGGTTAGGTCAGGCTAATTTCAAAATTTGAATATCTTGGAAATGCGGCATTTATGGATGATATGCCATAGAAAATAATCTTAGAATGGTCTAAATAAGTGGGTAATGAAGGTAGAAAAACCATACGCAATAACAGTAATTCATTCAATATTTACCATTGGAAAATATGTATATTAGTTCCACACGGAAAATATGTACTATTTATGTATATTTTAGTATCATTACCCACTATTTTGGACCATTCTAACGTTAACACACTTATCATCTATGGTGTTACTCGTAATACCATAGATGAAAAGTGTCTTCGAATAGTCCAAAATAGTGGGTAATGATACTAAAATATACAATATAACTTAGTGAATGAACTACTTCTGTACTTTTACCAAATAATTGATCCGTCGTATCTGTACCACACCATCGTGTGCACCAAGGAAGTTCTTGCATACGACCCACATTATTATCCACACGAGTTTGCGTCCCATACAACCACTTCTATTTCACTCATTATGGCGGCATGCAAGAACGCTAATGGTGCATACGATGGTGTGGTACCGGTACGATGACTTCCTTGAATCTCCTGAGTGTAGAACAATACCACAGACGTCTACCTACCTGGTCCTGTTGGATTTTATAAGTATTTAGGCTGTGTGCTAAATCCTCCGCCATTGTGTTTGTTTACTGTGTGCTGAAGTCAGTGTTGCCAGGTCTGTATACTTGACCAAAATTCCCAAACTTCAACAATATCATAATTTCCCTTTTTACCTCAAATCCAACATCAGGTATACCCACTGATATAATAATATATAATATTATATAATAATATATATAAGTGAGACGACCCTCCAATCCGTCGAACGCCGCCGTGAAGCCCCCAACACAGCTGACAACACAGCTACATGCTGGGAAACCTCACAACAGCGATCGCTGCTGGTATATCCATATCTAAGGAAAATTTCCTATATTGGCAACACTGGGTGAACGATAACACTACCATTTCTCAAACGTTCACATATAATAGAATCACAAACTCATTCACATCTAAAGGAACTACACATGACTCTCTCTCTCTCTACAATAAAGTTAGAGAGGCGAGACTAGTAAATTTAATAAGTTGGTTTGGTCATGTACGTTGGAGGCAAGGATAATAGACTATAATTTATAATAGTCTATCATCCTTGGGAGGAGGGATGGGGTATGTGGAAATGAAGATGCTGGAAAGTAGAAATGGATCTACCTGGTTCTACCAGCTGGCAGGAAGGAGGAAGAGAGAAAGACCAAAAAGACGGTTTATAGATGCAATGAAGGAGGATATGTAGGTGGTAGGGGTTAGAGACCCTATAGAAAGATTTTCGATAGGGTCTCTAGTAGGGGTAACAGCAGATGAAGATATAGAAGACAGAGCAAGGTGGATACGGGTGATCCGCTGTGGCAACCCCTAATGTGGTCCTAAATTAGGGAATAGCAGAAAAATGATGAAGAATAAGATATATACAGGTAAACTAGGTAAACTGTAGGTAAATATGTAAAATTTATTTTGTTTTTTTAATATTGAAATTGTGTCACAAAATAAAATAACCCGTGTCCTGATTTTGGTAAATATGGGTAAACACAAGGTTATCGAAGCAGTGATGCCAAATATGAGAAATTTTCTCTAGATATAGAAAATTAGAGGTACCAACTACCAATGGAAATTTATAAATGATTGCTTAATTTAAGGGTAAATGGGCAAATTTCTACAATACGAATTACTATCAAGATGGGAAATGTAAGACTATCTTTAAGAGTAAACAGGGATATTCTGAGGTAAAAAGTGAAATTTATTGTAAATATACGAATATCTTCGAGAGTAAACAGGAAATTTGTGAGGTAAAAAGGGAAATTCTGATGTTGAAGTTGAGGTAAAAAGGTAAACTCTGATGTTCAAGTTGAAGTTAAAAAAATTGATGTTCAAGTTGAGGTAAAAAGGAAAATTCTGATGTTGTAGTTGAGGTAAAAAGGGAAATTCTGATGTTGAAGTTGAGGTAAAAATGGAAATAATTCTGATGTTGCAGCTGGGGAAATTTCGTCCAGCAGACTTGGCAACACTGGGCCTTGGCGGGCTTTCTCCCACAAAATACCATTGCAACAGAATTACAGAAACGCATCATATTTAAAACATTATAATAATAAATTTTGTACGTGATAATGCCCAAGAGAACTTTTCCTTTCGACGACTCCTTCATCCCTCAAGCTAAGATCCACATAGGGAACAAGGAAGTGGAGAATGGAGTGATGAGGAAGGATAAAATGAAGGCTGTATATGGTACGTAAGAAAATTATGGCAATACATGACTTAACTTATTATCTACTTTGTTTTTTACTTAATTAAATACTTACATCACTTGTTATTTTATGTTAGTTTATGTTAATTAAGGGGGTATATAATTCACTCTTTGGTAATTCTGCATTAAAGGTCCACCTGGATTGTTCCCACATTTTATACATTTTCATGCATATTTTTACTTGTTCTATTTATTGTTGCCCATAATATTAAGAGGAGATAACTTTTTTTTACCCTTACTTGACCTAACCTGGACAGACTACCGGGACTGTCCAATGTTTACAATGGCAGGAAAACACTAAACTTAGGCTCTGGAGAGCTGAAATTTTCTATATGCTTTTATACCAAAAATAAGTGCAACCTCTTAAATTCATTACACATGAACATATTATATTGTCCCCTTGTGAAATATACACAAATTATAAATGTTTGCCACATGGACCTTTTATGCAGATATACCACTGGGTTCACTGTATTGTATATTTTAGTATCATTACCCACTATTTTGGACCATTCTAACACACTTTCCATCTATGGTGTTTCTCTTGGTGATGCCACGTTTTCGAGAAATGCACTGTTTTACAAACATAATTTGGAAATTATACTGACCTAACTTAACCTAACATTGGTGGGTAGAGAGCATCTCCAAGATAAAGCATTTACGAATGGAACGAACATCAATATCATTCAAAATGGAGGATAACTTAGGTGTAATTAATTTTCATCTTGAGAATTGAGGTGACATGTTGATTAGATTGATTGATTTCCAGCTTAATTTGGTTAGGTTGATTGATTTCCTGGTTAATTTGATTACATGTAGGTTGATTGACTTTCAGATCGTACTTTGAACCTCCTCTTCTTGGGTGCAAAAAATGTACAGAACAACAATGCTATGGAGAAGATGGACACCGGTAGTGGAAGCCAAACCACTCCCCCTCACCACCACCACCTCACTACGGACACCTCGAAACTTCACCAGATGCTCCTCACCTCTCGAGGAACTCTGGCCAAACCTACCGTCACACCTGTGGTAAAATTAACACATTACTGAGGGATTTATTGAAGATTTGACATACTGGTACAATAATAGAACAGGGCCGAGGCTGAAACAAATAATGTTTAAATTTGTATGCTATTGGACATGGCTACTGAAATCATAATACAGTAGTGTGAATCAAAATCCATTACTCTGTACCATGTTGGGGTCAGTTTGAATGTGAGGATATAGTTGCAGGAGTCATAGACACTAAACCTACAATCTATTATTCTGTAAAAATGGGTTTACTGTATATATTGTTTATATCTTTGACACTTTTGACAAGGATTGGTATCACAGTATTTACAGGTGCCTATTTAAAGTAATTTTTGTGTCCTATATTTAACATACTGGTAGTTGGGTAATTTAATGTATTGTAATGGTATACATACAGGAACTTTAAGTAAGCACCTGGGATAACAATGGCTTCACATGAAGAGATCTAATCTGTAGAGGGTATTAATGTCATCTCATTTCTTAAAAAAAGTAATAAAAAATATTGTATTACCTACTCTGCATAAATTTGTATGACTTATTTCAGAGACCAACTCCTATGGTACAAAGTGCATGTGTGGGATGCCATCGTGTGTTGTCATCTCCACGACCATCATGTAGTTATTGTGAGTGCAAGCTGTGTGACACCTGTCTTAGAATCTGCAACTTCTGTGGTGGAACCTTCTGTCCAAAATGCTCTCTCTTAGTGTGAGTTGAGGTTTCGTGTTATATTCCCAAACTTTAACCAGCATGTGAAATATAGTTGTTATATCGATATAAGCTTCAGTGCTTTGCACACAATTTACTTCAGACAAACCATTGAATGATACGGTACACATCCCTATTTAACCAATATGTGTAAGTACAATATTTTCTTAGGTTTTGAACAATTTTGACACTCATTTCATTTGGAAGTGCTTCATACTGGAGATATCCCTATATATCTATGTGTAACTATCATCTGGGGGATTTTGGTTAACTGTGGGCTTGGGACAGGCTGGACTGTGTGTGTATGGACCCCTTTACACATGAATATCATATTTTAATTTTAAACTTGACTCCTTTCATGTAGTATCTAATTTGTTCTAATTTTTCAGGTACTTGCAAGAAGAAAAGGTTGTATGTTTGAGTTGCTGCTAGCTGATAAATTTATTGCAGTGACATATACTGTGCCTTTCTGACTGTTTAGTTGTTGAAGTTCCTCAAGTTGTCTGGCCGAGCAACCCCGGTTGTTGTTGATGTTACTGTTGTCTAATATTGTATGCTAACAGGATATTATACAGTATGATAAAACAGAAGAGTCTGTATAGTGTAGTTTTCAAAGGCATATTTTTTATACAAGAGAAAAATATGTGGAAATATAGGAGGCTTTAAATTTGGAGGCCAATATCTTGTGTGTTAGTTCAAATATTTGTATTTACTTCACTTAGTTACATTTAATCCTCAAGAAGAAAGTCTAGGCAGAAGCTCTTAGCTTTAACATTACAGAAAACTGTACAATTACTGTGATATATTAGTAGTTTGATGTTGTAAAGAATATGGATGGCAAATTACAGCACTTATCCTTATTACCTTACCGGTATTTATAATTAATGTAATAAAAATTTATACGTTTATACTGTAAGTAACGGAACCAATAAAATGTCTATTTTACCTAAATATTCAACTTTTACCTGAATATATTGTGTTCCTCTAATTGTAGTATTACCCTGGTATGTCTTGCTTTAACATGATAATCAACAATAAATTACACATTTGCTGATGTATATACCTAGTATTGATGCAGCATCTTGGCACTTTGCCCTGCATAGTTGTGGAGATCTGGAGGATTGGTTGATTAGGAGGAATATTTCTATTTAAATGACTGAAAAGAATTAAGTGTGCATCAAAGTCAGGTTTAGGAGGTAATGTTTGTGAAAGTAAGACTACCAACAATCGTCAGTCTACCTCCTGAGATCCCACAAGACTCGTTTTGACCGATCCCACTTTTGTGTAATATTAATATTTTTTTGTAATATTAATATTTTTTTGTAATATTAATATCCTCTAGAGTGGAGCAACACCATTAAGTAGAAAAATGCAGACAAGTCCCAAAGTTTAGAGCCACTATTTTATGTATCCTCATTCCAATATTTTTTAGTTTTATCAATGTTGATTCTTTTTATCGGTCTTATATAAGAGCGACACAATGTAAAACAGACGGCTCCAAGAACCAACAGATGAATCTAATGACTTACAAAGTATCTACACATTTTTGACAGTTCTGTAAAAATTGTTAGTATTTGTTTCATATGATGTGACATGAATATACAGGTACTGAACTGTACTGTATATTTCTCTCCATACCAGGTTATAAAGTGAACTATTTGTGAAAACTATATACTGTATTTGGGTTGGTATAACAAACTAGGCTATTTACATAATGTACAGTACATGGATATGGTTATAAACAATTGTAGTATATTGCACATACAACACTATGCTACAAGCACCAGTTACAGAGACTGGATATGACGAAACAAGTTGAGTATTGACATACAGTACATAAAATCAACAAGGGAATGGTAAAGATAACATTGGACCCAAGTGAACTTAATCACACCAACATACAGTACTGTATTAACGAGGAACGAGACCTACTGTACATTATTGCTGTTTAATAATTGTCATTCAAAGCTATACATTACTATTAATTATTTTACTACACTATACCAAGAAAATGCATTACACTGTACTTACACAGTAGAGTAGTACAGTGTTGTACTGTAATACTGTAGCTGTACAGTATGCTATATTATCTGTATTTATTTTAAAACATTATTTAATATACTACACACATTTGTTCCTTAATGTACCAGTATTTGTTCAGCACCAAGAACTTATAATAATTATGGTCCCTTGGGTTAGAGCACATGGTGGCAATGGCAATCTTGATTTGGACCAGCAAGTTTTTCATTCATTCATACCATGACGGGAAATGAATTGCTTGCCCTCCCTTAAATGATCTAAACAGTATCAGGTCCCCTACATCCATAAGTAGGGTACTGTGGACTAGTATGGTAAAGTAAGAATGTAATTCAGAAAACAGATTACAGATACTGAACTAACTTTTCCAGTAGATAGGAATGCATTTTGAAAAATATTATCCTTGAGGAATTGAAATTTCAGTAGAAATAGAATAGTCATGCTTCTCATGAAGATGCCGTTTGCTACAAGCTTGGTTATTATCTTTGTACGGATATAGAAACCATTTGTTCGGAGGATAAATATTGTCAATGTGAATATTGCAGCATAAAACACAAGGAGAGATTTATTGCTTTTTTTTTTTTCAAATTAAAAAATTACAAATATAATCCAAAAATGTGAGTAACTTAATGACATGCAAAATTAATTACTGTACATCTCATAATGAACATGTAAATTAGCTGAACAAGGAATTTCTCCATGTAGACAAATGTTTAAATTTAGCAGGTAAATTGATAACAATGTATGCCACAAAAATTCAAATACTTGATAAGAATTAATATAATAAACCCATTTGTAATAAACTTGTCATGTACAGGTACAGTGCATTATTTAATTTGCATGCCATATTTCCTGATGAACTTATTACATACTATCAACAACAAAATTATATGGAATGAAAGTGCAAAGTAAAATATATATTCTGTTGCATTGTTCTGAAACCATACACTCCAAAAACTCAGCAACATAGTTACCATTCCAGCAGTATATGTCAATGTGCCAGAGAGCCCATGACAAACTTTTATGAGTTTTAAAGACAGAAATTTTTTCAGGAATGTCGGGTATTTTACAAATACTCCAGCACTCAGCTGTAACCATAAAAGAACTGAAGCTATGAGTCCCATGGTACCATGCCATGAAGTGATATGGGGTTTGTTGTTGAACTCTTTAGTGTAATAGATGGCTGCATACCCAAAGCCATGAGCTGCTGCTACACACAGGAGTATCAACCAGTGTGCTGTCACCCGGGTGCTGTGGAGTTGGTTGCCCGCTAACCCAGATTTGGAGAACATGAAGAGACCCTCTGTCATGAGTCCTGTGAACTAGATTAGGATCACATTAATATAACCATATGAAAATTCAAAATTCATAGTACAGAATGCAATTATTATGTCTATACTGTTGACATCTCACTCCCTTCAAGGACCATCCCATTATGGGATTGACCACAGCAACGGCTACAATGAACAAGGATTTTGAAGCGCCTGTGCAGGTTAGGTCTGTTTTAGAACAAGTAACTGCTGATAAATTTGTAAAAGGACCTTTAATCCTCTTCACCTAACATTAACTTACATTTTCTATAATCAATAAGGAAAAAGGAATCTACCACAATGGGAAGAAAACAAACTGGTGAAAATAAACTTGAATTTACTACAGTACTTACAGAGTACCGTACTGTAGAGATATCAAAGGTACGGTACTCCATCAGGTAATGAACTACATACAGTACAGTGAGTGCCACTTGACTTTGACTGTATAATGATACTTTGGTTGTTTAGGTTACTTACTTTATAGTTCTAAACAAATATAGTCTATCCTACACAACTTACCGAGAGTGTCATGAGCAGAGGATGAAATGAAAAGAGTGAAGATCCGGGACGAGCAGCATAGGCAATGAACATTATGAACGAAAATCCACCTACACGTAGAAGCAAACTCATCTTGCTTGGTAAAATGAACAATATTATAAAATGTCACACAGTCCATATAAAACAAGCCACGTCTCACTTCCACGTATGCTGAGATGAGAGACTGACAAACTTTCCTGTCATTATAAAAAAAAAAAAAATATGTTCCAATCACGCTCGGTTATGATTGATGACGAGCAACTTTTTAGTTTTTTATTTAATAAGATTAGATAGACTAGTAGTCGATATACTTACCAACTCCTCCAGCAGCAGAATTTATTTACATCAAATGATACTGAAATGTATTGATGTATTTATTTCGTGACGTTTGACATGTGTGTTTATTTTTTACTGTGATGTTTCTTGAGTTTGATCAAGGATGGATGGATTGATGTATAGGTTTTATTAATTATTAGGCTCTTTCAAACTTATCCTTATTATGTGAACTTTATAATTCATTTAAGTATTTATTTGTTACTTTGGGTTTATGTTTACAGCATTGTGTTATCATTTACGTCGAGTAGTTTTGGGTTTGTTAACTTTGTTTGGGATTTTTTTTGCGTTCTTTTGTTTGTGAAGTTGATTACTCTAATTTAAAAATATTATAAATTAATAAATAATATTACACTTTGGGATGACTCCAATATACAATATAGCGTTAAATTAATACAGTGAATGTTTATATTTTTGTGTTTATTTTAGATTACCCCAAAATACAGTAAGGCGTTAATTAAATTGAGTGTTCTTGTGTATTTTTGTGTTTATTTTGGTTTGTATGAGTGAGTTGCAAGGTTGTTGTTTGGCAGACGAGAAAGAAAGCAGTGTTGCCAGTTGGTGCAGGAAAATTGTCAATGTGTTTTAGAAAATTTGGAAATCCGGACAGGGAAATTATATAAAGATTGTTCAAGAGTAAGCAGGGAAATATTGAGGTAAACAGGAAATTTCGGTTGTTGAGCTCCAAAAGAGGGAAATTCTGATGTTGAAATTGAGGTTAAAAAGGAAATTCTCATGTTGAAGTTGAGGCAAAAAGGGAAACTCTTATGTTGAAGTCGAGGTAAAAAGGAAATTCTCATGTTGAAGTCGAGGTAAAAAAGTAAATTCCGATGTTGTTGAAGTTGGGGAAAATTCGTCAAACAGAACAGACAGACAGCCCAGCTGGCAACACTGGGAGGGAAGGGAACGTCATTCACTCACTCAGGTCAGACCATAATAATAATAATAAAAAATAAACAAATAATAACAATAATAAAGAAATGAATTACCACAATGCTAGATCATTAATTGTATGTTATTAGTGAATTGGTGAAGGTATTTGACTGTTTGTTAAAGCTTAAATAACAAATATAAATAAAAGTGTTGTTAAGTGATGATGTGAATTAAATCAAGGACACATTGTTTTTTTGCTTGTTTGTCTGTTTGTGGAAAGTTAGATCATTGTAAGGCATCGTTTATTGTAATTAGTTAGTGAAGGTGTTTGTTAAGGATTAGGATTAGTTAGAAGGGTAATGCTTAATAAGTGAACTATATAATTATTGAGGCGTTGTTATTGTTGTTAATTAAATCAAGGATGTATCTTTTATCTTTGTTTGTTAAAGCTTAAATTAAAAGGGTATAGCAAAATAAAGAGAAGAGTGTTGTTGTTGTTAATAATAATGATGATGTTGTAAGTTACATTAGTTATATTTCATTGTGTATATAAGCTTAGGTACTCTTACATTACTTTGACATTGACCCTATAATGAGCCATATTCAAGAACTTTCATGGTGTATACGACGGCGCCATAGACATACAACAGAGCCATCGTATCAGTACCACGCCATCATATACACCACGAACGTTCTTGCATATGGCTCAATGTCCCATGTGTTTAAAAGATTTTCAGGAAAATGGCTTTGAAACTGTATTAACATTAAAATTAAACCGCCTTGAACAATAAATGCATTAAAAAAACACTATAAAACACTGCAATCTGCAATCCTTCAGTCCAAACCTGATTATGGTCCGGCGCTTGAGAATTACCGAAAAAGCTTGATATTTTTACTTTTAAGTTGTTATTTCATGATGTTGTGAACAACCACCATACGGTAACATATCTAATCAAGTACTTATCTTGGTATCTAAACAATTCAGGTGGAGGTTCCTAAATGAAGCTGATAGACAAGACAAGAGAGTGTGAGTGAGGACATCTTAGATAAGCCAGCCTGCTGTCATCACCTATCTAGAAACAACCATGTGAAAGAGAGTGGATACATGGCTGACCATCTGTGATTTATTCATCAAGGAGTCAAACCTCAGTTTTCCAGTATGACCACAGACGAGAAGTTCCAGGCAGCTGTAAACATCATACGAAGCCTGCCCAAAGATGGTAAAGTGCTTCCACTTCCAGGCCTTTATTGTCCTAAAACTATACAATTTACATGTCTGCTCTAGTGAGATTATTGATGTCTCTCTGGATTAAAAGAAGCTGGCAACAGCCATAGGGTGATCATCAGGTTATTTTTGTTGCCTGATGAATGTGTGATTATCAAACAGTATTTGATCATGTGTGGAAACTTAAGTTGTAGCGAAATTAGTACGTTTGTTTGTTTGTTTGATTTTGGAGACCACTTCCTAGTCACCACATGTCAATCTTAAATTTTCAAGTATTATTTTTCAAGTGCATATTATGGGACTTTTCCCACCCACTCTACGTTAAGGACTTGGGTTGCTAGAAAACATTTTGGATGTGTAGAAAGGATGATTTTTGGAAAATGTGATTAAATATGTTCTTATGCTAATAATGGAGACAGCTCACTTTCCTCCTTTGATTCCAAACCAGCAGGATTTCAATGCACTTCAAATGTTTTTACAGGGCCATACCAACCCTCCCACGACATGATGCTAAAATTTTATGGGTTATACAAGCAAGCAGTTGAAGGACCCTGTACTGATCCCAAGCCTGCTTTCTACGAGGTGGTGAAGGGATACAAATGGCGAGCTTGGAGCAATCTAGGGGACATGACACAAGCCCAAGCCAAATCTTGTTATGTGGAAGAACTGAAAAAGGTCAGTTAGTTAAGATTCTGTCACACCTAAGAATGTTAAGGAAATGGGCAGTAGTATTATTGTCTGTTGCCTAATATAGCATTTCTAATGATGTGACCATGCATCAACAATATAAAAAATGCCCTATTCGAACACCCTATCTCTAACTCACACCATATAAATTCATTAATATATATCCTTGTTCCTTGTCTTTGAATGGAGTCTGTTATGACCTGGGGAAAGTAAATACAAATTCTTGCACATGTAAACACAAAACACTCCTATTGTATCATGTATCACGTCCATCCCTCATCAGCCTTAACACGGCATTATCTAATTTTCTGTCAAAAGCCAAGTTTGATAGGATTTCCAGGCTGTATCCTCTGTTAGTGGAGAGAATCTGACCTGCAGGGGACTATCAAGGACTGTACAGTACTTCCTTACTTAACTTCATCCCTAATCTCTCCTTTCCCATGAATTATGATATAAAATGCTGAAGGCATACATTTATGTGCAGAAACTTCATATAGGCTAACCATGAAGAAATATGATAGTTGATTTGCATTTGTAAATTGTCTCAGTGTTTGCTCTTTCAGATCATAGAGACAATGGCATACACAGAAAATGTAGCCAACTTCATTGATGCCTTAGGACCGTTTTATGAATTTGTTGATATTCCTGGAAAAAAGAAGATAAACAACAACACCAAGGGGCTTCCAGGGGGTGAAGATTTGTCAGATTTCGAAGGCAACGACAACCTACCAATTATCAACGGCAGTATCACGCACCAAGAAAATGGCTTTGAGTCTGGATCATCAGCGTCTTCCAGCCATGTGCCATCACCACAACCACCATCACCCTCACACGCCACCAGTACACCCATGTCACTTGTGAGTACTGATATACTGTAGTAGGGGATTTCAACATTGTTTTATTATACAGTATCCACAAATCTGTATTTCCATATACTGTACAATATTTGTGCCGGCAATGTTGTGCTCTTATAAAGGCTAGTCCGTTGTCAGAGCTTCTATCAGTCTGATACAATTCCAATACAACAGTCTTATTAGTAAACAGAAGTCTGTAATAAGACCTTAGCATTGTAAAGCAATATATAAAAACTTATTTTTAGTGCCATCCATCCAGTGTTGACATCTCACTCCGTCATGACAGTGTTCTATCATAGGATTCACCATTGACCTCGACATTATAATAATAAATCTGCCACATTTTGTTTGGTTTATACTGCATGGGCCAATATGTCAGCTCAAAGGGACCACCTCAGTACCTTTCCCAGATTGGGTGGGTACATTTTTGTGGCACTATCTCTTTTTTGTATCTTTACAATTCACTGTACTGCAAGTTAACAGGCAAGAGTAAGATAAGTGTGAACTTTACTACTACAGGCACAAGAACACAAAGAGGCAGATAGAGGAGGAAACATAAGTGGCGATGATGATGATGAGGAGGAGGAGGAAGAGGAAGAAGAAGAGGAGGTAGTAACAGTGGAAGTGACGAGTCATGAGTCAGGGGTCACAACTCACCAGGTCTCTGTGACAACAAACATCTACAGTGACTCAGATGACTCAGATGAGGAGTATTCAGAACCAGCTGAGGTGAGTGAGAATGTTGGTTACTGTTATTAGCCTGTTTCTTGTGGTGGATGATGTGGGTGCTTGTGGTGAAATTTTTGTATTGGTGGAGTTAGATCTATCTCATATAAACAGGAACAAAAGTATGTGTACACTTTCTTAACAAAAAACTTCATCATATTAACCATACAGTACTGTATTGTTATCTTTTCTTTCTTTGATAATACAATGTTTGAAACTAGTATAACCTGTGAGTGCAGTGCTTAATGACTTAAATTACAATATACTGTATGTAAGAAATTGTACATTGTACTTGTGCACAAATGTGTGGAATCTTAATAGCAAAGTAAAATACACGAAATGTGATTATTTCCCAAATAATTGACAGACATAAAATATGCTTTTCTATAATTACCTTTGATGTTCATTTACAATATTTTTTATCTCTCACTTCAGCACTCAACATTGAGTTTTTCCTTCTGCTTACTTGGTAGATACATGTGTCATAGAAGTTATGCAGCAGCTTAGTGATGGGGAATTAATTAGTCACCTAGTTCTGACAGATAACAATTTAGTTATGATAATGTACAGTATCTTCACATACCCGGTATACAGTATTTACATAGTAATGTACAGTAGTGCATTTCTGTAATTAAGGAATGGTTACTTTTTCAGTACTATTTGATGTAAGAATAAAGCAATTTGAACAAATTATAATAAAATCAAGACCACTTTCTTACACATTATACGTTAGTCAAAAACTGAATACAAGTACTGTACCTGTACTGATATATGTACGGTATACAGTATTTGAGAGAAAACAAAGGTTTTTTTTTATAGATATTGATGCTTGTTTCAGTAATAAAGTAAATACTGTACTAGTTTGTTTCTTGTCTTGCTTAAAATCACAGCATAACACAGCACCTCGTACTATTAAACACATTATTGAAGACTGCAATACACACAACCACACTCGCCAACAACACAACATACACTCTCTGAGGGCACTGGGAAAGCCTGGTCAGGGCTGCTCGGCCAGACAGCTTGAGGAACTTCAACAACAACAACCCAAACTAGCTCAATCTATTTGCTGCATATTCTATTTGCACCATATCTGTCATCACTTTACACTTGACCAAACACTAACTGACTATTGTGAATTATGAAACATTTGAAAGTACCTGTACATGTGTGGAATTTCCATAAGCAACTGAACCTTGTAAAACTTATTAGTTCAATACAGTAATAAACTCCTTTCCAGTGTGATCACAATAATTAATATTTTTCCAGTACCAGTATCTGTAAAATAATTAATACTAGACCAACTCAATATTGGATTTAATGTGTACTGTGATATAGGCATGCATTTATGTTTTTGTTGTACTGTACATTGTTGTGGAGAGTTGTGCATGTGTGCTGTTGGTATAAATTTTCTTGTGTGCATTGGTAACTTTGGATATGATTTCATTAATTCATTCGAATCCCAGTAATGTAGTGTACAGTTAAAGCTCGTTTTAACGGACCCGTTACAATGGATTTCGGATACAACGGACCCAATCCGCTGGAGTTTTTTTTTATTAATTTGTCTGAATTTTGGTTTCTCTATTTTTTTTCCATTATATTTTTACATTATACAGTAGGTACATTATTTACACATCATTACATACCTATTTATGTATATATATACAGTTGACTCGAATAAATCTGAGGAGTTCTTATACAAAACGAGCGAAATCATAATGAACATGTCACGAAACTATATCACTGTCGTCTGCGAAGCGTGTGTGTGTGTGTGTGTGTGTGTGTGTGTGTGTGTGTGTGTGTTGCCACCACTCCTCCCTCGCTCCTTCCCCCCTTACCCTCAGTCTCCATTCACCCTAGCCCAAGGTCAAGGGAATAATAGGCCTAACATGGGTTGTCACTTTGTGTTTGACTCGCTCATTTTTAGTAATTTACGAGTTAACCACCAGCTTCATGTCAGGTGGTGCATTTACAAAACGGAAGGCCATATCCTTCCATATCAAGAAGGAAGGTTTTTCTCGGACAGAGAAAGGAGAAGGAAACACCAGAGTGTGTGGTTGATAAAAGTAAACAAACGATATCACGCGCTATCTCCCCTTTTCCCCCTACTCTCCCCCTACCACCTCCACCACCGCGGATGTCGCCGACTCATTTCAGCCATTACTCAAAATTGCGTTATTCGATAGTCAACTGTATCTATATTTTGTGTTAATTTTTGTACATACACTTTTTTTTTTTTTTTTTTTTTTCGTACCCCTCGTAAAAATTCGTTGCTATAACGGTCAAATGGCTTTAACGGACACCCTCCCCTATTAGTCCGTTATTACGAGGTTTAACTGTATTTGGTGAATGTACGTATGTATGTGTGTGTGTGTGTACGTACAGTATGTTTGAATTATAAAATACTTGCCAGCAAGCTAAAATTCAAAACAGACAGAATTTACATGCACTAAGCCTGGTAAAGGCATGTTAGGACATCATGGAGACAGTAGTGTGGTGTTGTATTGTATCCTCCCTCTGTTGTCACTTCGACCTGCTTGCTGCTAGTCTCCTGACCACCTGGCCCAAATGGACTGTGAGGTGGCTGAAGTGCCCTTGTCTTCCTCCTCCTCCCACACTCTCCACCTCTCTCACACTCAGGTACTGTTAGTGTTGTACAAGGTGCTCGCTTACTTCATACACTTCCTCCCATCATTTATATTATGTACTGTAGTGTATAATTATGAACTTTTGGTATTTCTCTCACTTTACTCTTGCATTTTCTCCCATCAGTGTCCTGAAAGATTTATTCTGATGCAGTTCTTCCTACTAGCCAGAAAATCATCTTGGTGATCAACCCATGGCTTGATGAAGATTTGTCCAACACAAACATAACTTTCACCCATTATATATTCCTCACATTCATATACACAGCATTCTCACCAGTGTAGTTAATGTCTCGGATCAAAGTATTTTTTCTTCAGCCAATATAGCCGTAAAATTAGTGAAATAGGGAGCTTCTTATTGCTGAATACTGTATACAAATTTAGTTGTTTGCACCATTTGAAGGAAAGCTTCAGTTGATGATTCATCACTGTTGCTTCTTCTGTTCCCTTTTAGGCAGAAGAATCAGTTGTGAAATAAAGGCTGTTTATCAAATGATGCCTCAATTTACAATCTGTCCTGTTAAAATACCACCAAACTACATGTGTATTTGAGGAAACTTGCAAAAAAGTAACCAGTAATTTAAGCAGCAGCAGTACTTTTGCTCCATCATTGTTTTGTTTTAGCATTTCTCCACTGCTTCAGAAATGTGTCTGTCTTTAGACTAATACCCTCAACAATGACACCATGAATGAGATGGTTAGATCTTATCATGTACTGTACGAAAACTGTGCATGGTGATATCATCAGATTGCTTCTTCTGTTTATTGGTTTAGTAGGTTATATGCATTGTAATTTGTATAACAGTTTGAGCATGAATATCCCTTCAGAATCTTCATCAAAATACTGTACTATTATTGTACAAGTACTGTTTATCAAACTACAGGATCATTCCTTCAGTCGATAAATTTTAAAATTTTCCAAAACTTTATCCTTTTCAGTATGTACTTTGGTATAGCACTTATCAAAGTAACAAAGTGCTACAATACACATTTTTTTTCAGTATTAACCTCATAGGTAGCGCTCGTGTTTCCAAGACCCAGTATTCGGAATGGGAACTTGGTTAAATTTGGCACAAATAAAAGTTTAATGGGCTATACAGTAATTAAAACAAGATTTAGAAGCTATGCTGAATGTCATTATTAACATTAAATTGAATGTGTGGACCCATACAAGATTTCTTAAAGGACTATGTAACTCTGTAATATGTTCATAATTAGCTGTCATGCATTTTGTACATTTCAGATCAGTCCACGAATCAGTCCTCCAGACATAACCCACAACTTGATAGAGAAAGATGAAGCTGGGGAAAGTGATGGTTTTGTGATGTGTGGTGGTGGTGACAAGAGTCATCCGGGAGGCCTCCAGATGACACC
Source organism: Petrolisthes manimaculis (assembly GCA_034508575.1). Taxonomy (NCBI): domain Eukaryota; kingdom Metazoa; phylum Arthropoda; class Malacostraca; order Decapoda; family Porcellanidae; genus Petrolisthes; species Petrolisthes manimaculis. The sequence goes on along the minus strand of JAWZYT010003002.1, from coordinate 58,560 downwards.
CAGGCAGACCAGTCAAGGTGAACAAAGTATACATGTTATACAGCAGAAATTTACCACCTCTCTCCATGTTCCTTGGTTCAGAATTTCTTTTATACCACTGCTTGGTACATTCTGTGCAAAAAATTGGAGCTATCATCGACTCCTCTACCACAAACTACACATGTGTTATCTACTAGCTTGATCCCCTATTCTTTTCAGCCTCAAGATTCCATGCTGGGAGAGGTATTGTAAGATCCGGGGGAGTGTTCTCTCCTGGCCATGGAGATTCCCAGGGAATTGGAGGTGCAGGAGGCAGCAGTGGTGGTGGTGGCAGTGGTGGTGATGGTGGCTCAGGTGGCAGTGGTGGAGGTGGAGGAGCAGGGAGTGTACAGGAGGATGTCAGTGCACAGCTAGTATTGGTACTCAGGAGACTACAAACAGATATGGAGAGTGTCCTTCACCGCCTCAATAATTTAGAGACTCTCACTGTCACACAGCACCAATCTGTATGTCATCACTGTCAGGTTAGTTTAGTTTTTATATAACTCATATAAAACTATTTTTCCACAGTAATTTGGCGTATTAGTCCTTACCTCCTTTTAGCTGACTCATTAGTAGAATATGATTGCTTAACTAGAAGAGAAGGTAATCAGAGGGTCTAGGCTTATGGGTGGCTGTAGCTTATGTAATTGATCATGTTATTAGAATCCCTTAATCTGTTGCAAAGTTTGTGTTCTTTTCTGCTGTTTTATTAATGTTTTTATTCTATTTTTTCTACCCTGATATTATAATAATGTTTTGAGACACTGATATTTCAGGACATCATTGTAAACCATTCAGTTGGAACCAGCATGACATTGATGTTACTGATGGTTGAATGAAATATTTTCCATTATTGCTATTGCATATGTTAAATCTTTTTTACTCAGATTATATTTATTCTTATTCAGTTCATCTACACTGTATTCATTAGCAGATGATCCACTCTTTTATGGAGTGAGCAGTTCTCCTGAAGGAAAGTTATAAGATTGTTGTGTTGTGTTGACAGGGTACTGGTGGTGGTGGTGGAGTGTCCGTACCATCTAGCAGCAGACAGGGAGAGAAGTCATGGTGGCCCTTCCCGGAGCTGTCTCCACGCTCCACCTTTTTCCTGTTGTTGTGGCCCATCATCCTTCACGGAGGCTTCAAGTTGTTGCCACTCATTAGGTGTCGACGCAAACGCCCCTAGCAACCTTTCTATGGGAATTGTAGGGTCAAGGTGAAGTTAGAGTGAGCCTACCAGTGCAGCCAACCAGGGCAGGATGTTTTTTGTGGCAGCTCAACAGATGGATGTACTGTATATAGGTTGTGACTGTGACAGAATAAAGATTTATTGGAGTATTGCACAAAATATAAAAGAAAAAATATGTTGAGCCATATTTGTGTCAACAATTGCTCATTTTAAATAGTGATTTTATTTAAAGATTGTAATTGGAGTGTAGCAAAAGTAGGTAGAATTATAAATTTATAGATAAAAACAGTACAGTAAGTCCTCTCTTATTTGGACTTAGTGCTACTCAACTTAAACCAAAATTTGTAACTATCCCTCTCACCTCACAGGGAGGTCAGGTCAGGTCAGGTCAGTAAGAATAACAATCATTGCTGCAGGTAAAATTCTTATTCTAAGAATAAGAATCCCACAAGTGATTGTTCAGATGCTTTGATAGTCTTCAAACTTTGTGTTGCATGTAAAAGAAACCTTTTAGGCTATGTTTGTTATTGCTGATATCATATGGTAATGTCACCAATATTGTTACCGTTTGCAAGGAACTGCTATACAGTATTATTATGGATGTGTGGATGGAGTTATAGCTATATCAATTGAATACACTTCAAATTAAACTACTGTAGTTGGTATGGATATAATAGAAATTTCTACTTATTCAAAATACGACGGAACACTATTTACCAGTTACACATAGGGTTTCTGGTAAATACAGTACTCCTAGTAAAAGGAGTGTGATGCTGTACGGGGGTGAAATCTTACCTGCCAGAGTAAATGGTGAAACCTTTCTCTCTATGCTTGGCATCAAAAATTTTGCCAGTTTAATGAGGACCGGGCAAAAGGGACAGAAGACATGTAGGAGATTTCTTTGTAAGTGACTAGCTTGAACTGGTGTTTTAAATTGAACGTATTGGAAAAATGCCATCAGCAGGTAATAAAAGCCTAATACATAAATAGTAACTACCTTTAATAAGCTCTTAACCATCATTAACCATCTGCTAGTATTTTGTGAAGAAATGAAATGGTGAGAACACATTTGTGTCTGGCATTCTTAGTATTTTTTCACATCATGGTAGTTGTAGTTAAATATAAACAAACTAACATTTGAACACAAATTACTCTTGCACTGTACTGTAGTTTGCATGCAATATTCTTAAACATGAAGTTGAACCCATAAGTTTTGAAGTTACGGTACCAAGTGAATAAGACCACCTCTCACTACACAGCTGATAAAGCAAAATTGAGCTTGACCCAAGTCTGACTTAGAGAAGTCTTACTGTATTTGAGAAGTGCAATATATCATGAAAGAATTTACAGTTGGAAACACCCATTTGAGTAAGAGACGAAACTAAGGTAATTTCTTATCATAGTCTTTAAAAATTGAAGATGCCAGAGATAATGAATTGCCATAGCACCTTTATATTTGGCTAACATGGTTTTTCTATCTAGTTATGTAGTAGGAGTTCCAATGATGTCAGACTGATATGCTTCTCTTCAGATGGTGTTTTTATTTACTAGTTGTAATGGAGATAAGTCGGTAAACAAGTTTAAAGATGAATTAAACATTTTCTATGGGGGAAGGTGAGCAACTCAATTAGGAAAGGTAGGGTAGGGATATTAGACAGTTACCACACAATCATATTTATCTCCATTCGTTTAAACTAGGCTTATTTAGACCAACTCATTTTTAGATGGTTGGGGGTTATCTGTGAATATGAAAGGCACAATTGTATCCTGAAAACGTAAGATAAAGGACAGGGAACAAAGGGTACTTAAATTTATTAGTTTGGTGTTCGTAGTTAGGCCCGAAAGAGTTAAACATTTTGAAGTTCCAGTAACTTTTGTTTTATATTTTTTCAAACTAACTTAAATTTATTTTAATCATCTTTAGTAGGTCAGAATTGCTTGCATTGCTAAAACTACTTTCATTTAATGTTATATTGGCAGTACAACAGTGTATTATGGCATATGCAGTACAGTATTTTGATTAACACCATTCAATATCTTTCTGCTGATCTGTTTCTGTGATTTAGTGTCATATGACACTGGTACTAGAATAAATGTAATGCTGTATTCAGCTGAGGAGAAATAATTATTACTGAAAGGATTTATTAAGATACTGTACTGTACAGCCATGTGTCACATCCTGCTGGTCAGTTCATGACAGACACAATACTCCAATGAAAGTAAGTGAAAATATTAATGTACCTTTCCTATTAAATCCACCCGATGATTATGTTTTGAACCCAATGAACCCTGTCCTCAAGAACTATTAATACTAGTAGAAATAGGTAGGTACAGAACTGTTATCACAAAACTTTAGTGAATGTGGTGGTGTCAGTAAGATTAATAATAAATTTTTAATCTTTAAGTACAGTCACATTCCAAAGCTTATATGTTTTGAATTGCCTGATGCTGTACTAAACAAGTTTCATGAGTATAATGAATAAGTACTGTATATTGAATAATTACAGTTTGACCGAGGTAAGTGGACCAGCACAATCCTTAATTTTTGCCGGGACTGTTTCCTGTACAAATTATGGAATGTGAGTGTATAGGCTGTAACCCTCGCTTAGGGTGCATTTATTTTGAGGTCACATGGGTTCAGATGCATAGTAAGTATTAATTTATACAATATTTACTGGAACCCTTAGCTTGGAAATCACAAACACCCATACCACAAAATGTTATTCATATTTCCTAGAGATTTAAATACAAGTTAGGATAGCAATTTGGGGGTTACTGATTAGTTCAAATTGTGCCATGAAACTTACTTTCTTTATACGTGTTTTTTGGCATGGCTTGGAGGAATCGGAAGCCATCAGTTCACTAACTTCGGTTTTCATAAGCATAATCTAATTAGACAGTATCTAGATGGAAACATAATTTTATATAATATAACTGTTTTATATATATCTTCTTCCTGAGCCTATGACATGGAGCAACAGTAGGGAGATGTGCTCAACAAAGGCTCTTCCTCGTGTCAGGTTATATTTACAACAGGATTTTGTAGACCAACTATTGATAAATATCTAGTTTGTGGTTAAGTCTACTGTTCTTTATCATTACTGGAAATTTGTTCTTTTTGTTTAACTACATATGTGGCACTGTATGACTTAAGACCTCATATTTCTAGCTTGTCTATTGTCAAAATATACTACTGTTGTTGTCAAGTACAGTACTGTCTCAAGAAGTCTTCTCAAATAACAAAAAGAAATGTCTGTGATTTCTCTAGTTCTAAAATAATCTGCATTTTAAGGATATAGTAAACAAGTACAATATAAAAGTTATCTATTATCAATAAAATAGTGCTGTATATACATAATCTGTATAAAACAATCCTGGAACTAGCATACAAACAAATATTATCACATACACACAAATGGGCCACATTCCAGAACATCATCATTTGGTATATATTATTATTTGTTAAGCGTAAACTCTCTGTTGATATACCAGTACTGTACAGTATACTATATGGCATTTGAAACAAAGGTAATTTAATATAACATTACTGTACTATGTTGAATTTTGAACATCTTTATACAGTATTTCACTCATGAAAACACAATAAACATATACTTTATTCTGATACTATATAGTTTTAGATGGAAACTTCAAAACTATTCAGCAACCACTATACCAGGATCACCAGGTTGACAATGATGGTGTTCTAAGACATGGTCCATGGCTTCATATAATTACCTTGTAGGTAATAATCCAAGCACTATGCTTGGAAATAAATATTTCTTGAATACTGCATACACAGTCATTCCTATAAAAGAAAATATGTTTTTGTGGCTATAATGTCTGCTGTACAATAATTCATTTAACATGCAATGTGCATTTTAAAAGTTATACAGTATAGAACTGAAAACATCTTTACACTTTGCTATTGATAATATATTATCCTATATAATCTTCTTTTCCAATAACTATGCCCTAATTTATCTTCAATCTTTGCTATATATTCTTAAAAGTGTACCCTAACTTACTTTGTTGTTTATTATACAATTTAAAATGTTTATTTTTTTTAATTCTATACAAATTAGTTTTTTGTTTATAAATTGAGAGAGAAGTTTTATTTATTAAAAAGTACCAAGATGTTTTCATACAAAGAGAGAAAATTTAATAACATTAAAGTGCTCCTTTAATTCTGGGAGTATACAATTGGCTCTGGTGAGTTAAAGATGCTAATGTCAAATAGTTAGAAGGCAAGTGCAGCAAGAGATCCTGTTGTCAGGTATCTGTTTTCACCCTGATACACTTGCCATGCCTGTGTATAGTGTCTGGCACCCATAATACACACAAAAGTGACGGACTGCTAACTTTTCCCTGGGACGTTAAATTTCTCATGTAAGTTCTCTGTTGCCATATACTGTATATTATAGTATACTGTATAAACAATTGAAGATGCCAGGGTGCTTACAATACCAGACCCCAGTGGAACACATGGTAATAAAGTACAGTACTGTACTGTGCACATTTCATATGATCATTCTCGTGCATTATTAATATCTTGTCTAAAACAAGTACAGTACAGCATTCAGATTTACCTTGATTTTTCTCTAAAATATTTAAAAAGGGGGCTCTGACCCCATGGGTATTTCACGGAAAAGTACACATAAATTCAGTAAGAAACAAACTTTCCTGAAACTTTAGATAATGTGTTTTCTGTCAAGAAAAGCATAGTGTGAACCCTACACACATTACTTCACCAATTTTAAAAATATGTAAAGTATTACTCATCTATCACACACTCACATAATACTGATAATCTCTTATACTATACCCTTGAAAAGTATAGCTTATACTACTGTCTCTTCAAGGGAAAGTTAGAGAAGGAAAAAGGGGTTTATGCTCCTACATTATCCACAGAAAACTTTCAAATAAATGGGTGGGTATGAAAGATTTAAATATGAATGCTCTATTCTCTGTTTGTCAAATTAAGTTTACAGGTTCATCCCTGTATTACATTACATTTCTGTCATATTTATTGAATTAGCAGCATTCAAGAACTATTTGTGGGACAAATTTGTGCTATAGTTACTTGTATATACAATAGTATTTCAAACACACATCTTTATATCCAACTGTGTACAGTACATACTGTATAATAGTGAGCTCCCTTGAGAAATATAAAACCACTCAATAACATTTCTATCCAACTTAAACCTACTGTACTTGATAATCTCCAATATATATGGTACCCAGAGTTAGGGGGAAGACATAACCACTCCTAATTCTGAGTACAGTAATGTTGTCCCTCTACCTTCAGGAGCCTCATGCAGTGTAGGAGAGGGTGTAATTAATCAGAGGCAGTAGGGTATGGAATGATTTAAATGACTAGTGTAAATGACAAATGTATGAAGTGTATTAACCTGCTTTCAATTTTCATATGCAGGATTGGCCTAGAGAAATTCTAACACTATTTGATGAAGAGTTCAGAGGTATAGATTATCTATAATAATTTGATGTACTGTATTAGTGTCTGAAGAAAGATAAACTTGAATATAGTGTTAAATTATTTAGGTCACATAATACACATAAAGGATTTCTGAAGGGTCATTAAAGACTACTGATTCCTCCATACTACTGTATGCCATAAACTAGATAACCAATACTGATGAAATCTGTTTCTTGATACACTTTGAAGGAACCAGTAGTAATAACATCTTATCCCATCGATTTTATGCTGTTGACTGAGCTGTATAATTATACAGTATATTGAGTTTCAGAGCACGAAAAGGGTCTGAAGTATGGATGCTCAGCTGTAATGTCTTATAGTGTTTGTAGGACTTAATTTTTACTTTGTAATTTTTGTGCATTTCAGCATTAATGATCTTTTATACCATAACAAACCTTGAAAGATTTCTATAGATTAGATATACTTGAGATATTAGTTGTATAATCTGAAATACTTATATTCCAGTGATCATAATTAAAGTATAATATGGTAAAATTAATTAAACTTATATATAATACATGGTATTACACTTATAAAATATAAACTCTTTAGTTAAAAACAATGACTTTATATACATTGACTTTATATACATTAATCTAAACACCATCACAGGCCAATGCATTGTCTATCAAGCATAATAGACATACAGGTGGCAAGCACCTAAATTTGTGCTTGACTGTTTTGATAATGACTGGAGATTGGATGCATAAATTGGTGGGAATCATTCCAATGTTGTTGGGATAAAAATATAAATTAATTCCACCTGAGCTAGACCACGTCACGCAGCTCATACTGACGTCACTGAAGGGTGATTACCCATCCCCACCCAGAGGTGTGTGGTCTTAAAATCTGGATTGGAGACTACTCATTCCTTCCAACTTTCAGTTTTGGGGATTTGTTTTATGGCATACTTTGGAGAAGTCAGTAATCTTCAACTTGCTAGCAATTATGTAACCGTGTTTATTTTCTGTGTTAGTCGCAATGATCAGGATCCGAGTGTTAAATATTGTTAGGAACGTAGAGCCACTTGCTCAAATTATTAGTACGGTAAGTGGTTGTATCACACCAGAGTGTGACCTCAACTTAAAACTCACTTCAAAATGTGTGAAGTTCCTTTTTTCATATGGAATGGCCACAATTACACTGAAAAGCTTGTATCTGCCATCACTGATGATTAACAGAATCAGTTTGCTGGCAAAGGGGTCTTACATATTACTGTATATGGCTATAATGGGAACACTGTAAAGGCTTTTACTTCAGAGCCATATGATATAGACAGAATTAATTGTTAATAGAAGTTATGGTTAGGAATTAAGTACTGTACTCAACTATATGAAGATCAAGTCCATTTTGTGGCAGGAGCTGAAATAATTTATAAACAATACCTTCTTCAGGCCAATAATAAAACCAACAAATATCAAATGATGCCATCAGCTTTGCCATTACAAATAACATTGGTGATTTTCTTTCATTCTGCAAGCATTTTTGAGGAATGACGAACACCAGTACAAGCATGAATGTGGTAAAAATAGTTAATTAATAAATAATATTGCCTGAACCAAATTCTACATCACCATAAAGTATAAAAACTGACCCATAGTGGCAGCAAACTCAAATTTTTCAGTGTGGCCGTAATGATCCTAAATTGTAACGAAGGATGCAAGACACATCACGTAAAATAGAACACCATACAAGGCTTTACTGAAGTTTTGCTATCAATATTTCAGGTGAAAAACTAATGTCAGTTAGCTTCATCTCATTATGATGCTTATTTTATGCAATAATAGTAATACTTAAGTGTAATACCATACTGATCAATGACCATAAGAGAGCTGGAGGGGGTGAAGGAGGTACAATGGTAACATGTTCCCAGTTGCTGGTATTTTACACATCACTGACTATCATAACTTGTGGAGAGGTGGAGGGAGGTGTGAAGGTAGGTGGGGGAGTGAGGGTAGGTGGGGGTGTGAGGGGAGGACAGTGGTTGTGACGGGGCCAGGTGCGGAGAGTGTGGTCGAGGGGAACGTGCAACAGTTCTAGAAGGGTCGGGTACTGCAGTTCTGTTTCCGGGGTGATGAAGCCATGGCGTACCAGGAAGTCAATGGCGATGGGCACAGATGTCAGCTTGTACTTGGATGATATGACCCACTCCAAGTATTCCTGAGAGGCACAAATGACAGGTATTGGTAAATTTATAAATGTGCATTTGAAAAATGAACGAGTTTCTAGTGGGAAAAGACATGAAGTTAATTTTCTGTTAATTTCTAGCTCTGACTAGTTCTATCTTGCCTAAAGAATAACATATTTTATGTCACAAAGCATATTCTCATCCAAGGACTAAAAATGGAGGACTGTATGCAGGTGAGGTGATAAGAGAAGAAAAATGGTAAGATATAGTATTAAGTGGATAAGAAGATGACTGATAGTGATAAAGCAACATGAGATAAGAAAGTTTACCAAGATAGCTTAAATATTTTATGCTTAGATAAGAGTTCAGCTCTGATCCTATTTTTGATCAATTAGGCACTGATCTACTGTACTGGTAAGTAGATATAGTATTGTGTTGTCAACTAATAATTTCATGTACAGCATTAATATTGAATTATTTATGTATTTCAATGTACTAACCTCCACAGTAACAGCCTCAAAACTGTCCACTTCTCCATCATTGTTATGTGGTACAAAGTCTGAGGGAAGTTCCAGGTCGTACACAAACTCTGTGTTGGCATGTAATCCTCGCTCAGACTCGGTGAAGAACCTGGGATAATAATGAACACCATCAAGTTATCTGCAGATAAAAATTATTAACACAATATTCTTACTTCTATGCAGACCAAGAAAGATTAAACTCAAGCACTTAACAAGGTCAAGGTGATGTGGATAAACAAGCCTTGTGTATGAAATAAAAATATATACAGTACTGTACTGTATTGTACTGTATTCTTATTACAGTAATTGTGCAGGTGAGGGTTGTACTTACGAGACTGAACCTGCAGGTCGTGCAGTCTTGGCCAGGTATTCAGGTACAGCAGCCTCCTCGTGGGCCTCCTTCAACATAACCTGGTGTGGCTGGAGTCCAGCTGTGATGCCTCCTCCCACCATGGTGTCCATCATGCCTGGGTATGTGGGTTTGTCCAGGGAACGCTTCTGCACCCATATCCTCATTCTCCCGTCCTCCCTTGACCTTGTGTAACCCGTGATGTGCACACCAAATGCACGCACTCCCAGTAATGCTGGAAATTGTTTTGGTACTCTTAGGACTCGCATCAATACTGTACCGTACCATTAAAAATTAGTTCTGTTATCAACTCCATGGTATCATTGCATAAAAATATTGAAATACTGTATCAATCAGAAAGTATTGTAACAATTTGATAAAGTATTCAGTATAGATACAGAGCTACCAGTACAGTATGTTTTATTCAGAATTTGGGATTATAAAAATAGATTTGTTGAATATTTCCTCCTAAGCCGAAAAAGAGTGCAAATGTATGGTAAATGAAGGCTATGATTATGTTACATACAGTAGCACAGTACCAATTTTGACCTTTCACTCAGTACAGTATTAGCTAGTATCTTTTGGCAGTCAGTTGAAGCCTACATTATAGTTTATTTGATTTTACATATTGTATTAACTTTTTCTTTAGTTTCAAGACATTGCTAGATAATATATACTCACTGACAGCTGAGCGTTCCATCTGGAAAAGTGGTTCTGCTCCCACATCAGCCCACACATTAAAGCACTCTTCCCTCCAACCTCTCAGTGCCTGTAGGACATTCTTGGCTCGTAGGTCACGCAGCACCAACTCCACGGCATTAGAACGTTTAGAATACGAGTCCAGCTGGAAACACATACACACAGCACATATAGCTAAGACGCCTCTATTATATTACTGTATTGTTATATATTTATCTTACAGTGGAGCACCAGGAAAAAATATATATAGTATACATACAGTAGGCCTATACATATAATATTATAATATATGAACCGGTTTCAATCTAACTTATTATATTATAGAATCTTAGACCACTAAAATAATTATATTCAACTGTGTACCATATATCATTTAAAAATATTGCAACTCGTATTACCTGTGGGTTAAGAATAAAAGCGTCATTGGTGGGTGTGAAGACCTGGGGGTAGTCAAGGAGGGCACAGGCCACATCAGGTCGTACTACACCAACACAGTGACCACACACCACCAGGGGGCGACACTCCCCCTGAACACTCACCAGACCTGTAAGAAATAAAAGTGTGTCGTTTATATTGGTAGTTAAAAGAGAAAAAGAAGAGTTAAATGCATCATACACGAGACATTCTAGGGCCATAGGTAACCGGGCCACATTCAAGAACTTCCGGGTGTGGTCGGTGTATACGATGGTGTGGTACCGGTACGATGGCTCAATTGTTTGTTTGTCTCTATGGAGCCTTCGTATCGGTACCACGCCATCCTATACACCACGGAAGTTACGAGTAATAAAATAATTTGCCCCTATGTATAAAATTATCTTGAAACATTTTATTATGGATGAAATATATCGTATATACAGTAGGCCTACTCGCCATTTTCGAAGTTAATATTGAATGATCTCATGTTGGTCATTATGGAACCTCATAATACTTTGTTAATGTACTGGATTGAAGGAGTTGTTGTGATTATAATGCATAGTATAATCTGACATTTGACCTTCATTTGACCTTGGACTCTGCTGGGCCACGTGTGATGTAATAACCCGTTCCCTGGATGGAGACTGTAACTATACCTTCTTGTTAACTTGTTGCTCTGTTCTACCTTACACTAGAATAAAACTAATTACCTACTGTATATACGGAGAATGTAATGATATAGTTTGTTTGTCTTAACGCTGAACTAATTACGAGCGCCATTTTAATTATTTTACACCCAACTCGTGGCGCGCAAATTGAATATTATTAAATGATCTGTATTCATGGCTGCTTGTTGGTTGGTGTGAGGAGACATTATCTGTGTAGGCTACTTTATAGGCTACAGCTACTCTCTCTTATACAGTAGCCTATAGTTACTCTACCGTACACAACACCACAGGACAAAATAAACTAAAGCGTAAAGCCTCTCAGAATTTATACTTGTTCGTACCCAGCCACTACCAGCTGTAATGAAGCCATAATGTGGATAATATATTCCTAATTTCCTGGAGATGCTCACGAAAAACGCCAATGGTGTTGGCAAGCAGAGAGGAGTGAACCACTTATAGCTGGTCGTCATGACAACCACCTTTACTACTGTCCTATGTACAGTCAAGGTCATAAGTTGTGTCGCATACTCGTATCTCCACTGAATATGAACCAAACAGATTCTTGATATTGTCATTAGTACTCTAGTATATTTCTTTGCATAGCATGTAGGAATAATTAATCCTTCAGTTATAGTAGTTAATTAGACTATACTTCCTTTAAGATGCAATTAATGTGTATACTGCAACGCAAGCAAAGCGATTATACTGACTGACCTCTAGTAGTAATAGACATGACTTTAATATTTGACTGTACATACATCAAGCAATGTGTCAAGAATATATATATATATATATTAACAACACATTGACAACATTGGAGAGATGAACGTGGAAGTGGAGGAGGTTATAAGAAACAATACGTTACAATCACTCTATCATTATGGACACTAATTCCTTGTTTGTTATCTAATCGCTTAATTGTTGTTTATACCACAGCTTTATCTTCCAACATTAATAATCTCGTGATTTGAAAATATGATAACAATATGATACGTGTAACCTCGTATGCTTTCCCACTTCCCTCTCCTTGTCTTTCGTTCACTCTTATCTGTTCGTTCAGTTGTTCCTTCTTCCCATTTGTCTTATTTATTTGTCCGAACGATTGCTTAGTGACAAAACCTTTATTAAACGGCTTGCACAATCAACTTTCTATCCTTATATCACCGACTGTATGTCAATCACACTACCACCCTTCCTCTCGTTCAGACTTATGAGTCATACTGTATAAATGTTGGTGGGTTGGTTAGTGTGTGTGTTGCTTGGTTGGTTGGTTGGTTGGTTGGTGGATTGATGTGTGTGTTGGTTGGTTGGTTGGTAGGTTGGTAGGTTGGTTGGTGTGTGTGTTGCTTGGTTGGTTGGTAGGTTGGTTGGTGTGTGTGTTGCTTGGTTGGTTGGTAGGTTGGTTGGTGTGTGTGTTGCTTGATTGGTTGGTAGGTTGGTTGGTGTGTGTGTTGGTTGGTAGGTTGGTAGGTGGGTTGGTGTGAGTGTTGGTTGGTTGGTTAAAAACGACGAGTCAATAATAATGTTACAACTCCGGGTTACCGCCACAGGTATGGATGGATGGATGGATGGACTCGTTTTTACAGGGAAATCCCCCATCAGTTCCTCGGAAAAAGTGGCCACACCAGCTGATATATTGTTGTGCCCCTTAATGATACCAGTGGGAGGGGAACGACCATTGGGTACTTTTCCCTAAACATGACACAGTTGACATTTCCAGATTACAGTGATTTAAAAGGACCCCAAGATGTATGTTGTTAGAAAAGTGGGTTAGTTGGTTGATGTGAGTGTTGGTGTGTGTGTGTGTTGGTTGATTAGCGTGTGTTGGTTGGTTGGTTGTTGTGTATGTTTGGTTGGTGTGAGTATTGGTTGGTTGGTTGGTTGATGCGAGTGTTGGTTGGTTGGTTGGTTATTGTGTGTTGGTTGGTTGGTTGATGCAAGTGTTGGTTGGTGTGTTGGTTGATTGGTTGGTGACGTTACTGTACGACGCAGTAGCTGAGTAAATATAGCGGCATCTCTGACACCTGCAGCGGCTTCCAATGTGTACCAAACATAGCCTAGTATAGCATAGTGCCTCTCTCACCTCAACTGTCTACATTCATAAGCTACTCAAGGATAACAACATATTATAATTATTATATTACTATTATTTTTGCTCTTCAGATCTTTAATGTTCCTTGCACACTACATGCAGGAAAATAATAAAAGAATGCCGTAATATAACATTAATTTTGTGCACATAACTACATACACATTCTAATATTTGTAGACCATTTACTGTTCCTCACAAATTAAACGATACCATCATACGTGTAAGAATTTACCTGGGTCTAATTTTCTATCGAGTCAACATTTGTTTTATTTAGGAGATTGTGGCCTTGAAAATTCGAGTATTTTGTGTTCCTTAATTAAAATAATCTCATTTTTAATAAGCATTTTCTAGCTCTTTCTCTTACACTGAGAGAGAGACAGAGAGAGAGAGAGAAAGAGAGAGAGAGTGGACTGACTTAAGTAATGTTATTGTGAACGTGACTGTGCATTGATACAGACCAACAAGGCAGTACAGTAATACCAAAACACACTCCATATAATAGGTGTGTCTGTGTGTGTGTTTTGTTTCGTGGCAATATTTGAAGGACTCATTTTACCACCAATTTTCTGACAACAACAACATATGCAGGGTCCCATAACAATTAAGCTTACACAGTACGGCACCATCCTCACTTTTTATATATAGAGAATATTAATGTCCTTGTCTGTCTCTTCCCCCCTCCCCCTATACAGCTCCCCCCCCCACCACCACCAGCCCTGCCTTGTACAGTACTGCCAACATGACGGAAGACCAAACAGAGACGGGATAGTAAAGAGGAATATAAGTGGAACAAGTTCATTCACCTCACTATATAGGTATGTTGTTCTGTATGTAGAGTCCTATTATTATTATATCATTTTATTTATACACCCCTACTGTCTTATTTTATGCCAATATCTGCCACAACATTTCATTCACCTCACTATATAGGTTTGTTGTCCTGTATGTAGTCCTATAATTATATATTTTTATTTATATACCCTACTTATTCTATGCCGAAATGCCACGATTCCTCATCCATCTCAAACATTCCTTCAGCCTTCGTATGTATCTGATTATCGATTTATTTATACACCCTATTTATTATATACGTCCCATTTCCTCCCCCTCCTCCCCATCCTCCTCCTCCTCCTCCTCCTCCTCGATATTATCTAGTAGGCCTACTGTACTTTACCATCTCTGTTCCTTCCTGGTTCATACTCTGCTTTATATTATGTTTAGCTGTGGGTATAAAATAAATGTTCTAAAGTAAAGAAGGATCTACGTTCGTTCTTTCGACTTTGATGTGTGCTAAGTAATTTGACGTTTAAACTGTATATAGAATTCTTATGGATTAGTTTTCAGGGAGTCAAAAAATATACAATCAGGAATGAATATACAATAATTTACATACTGTATTATATTGATTAGCTTGAGGGTTGGTATGATAAATAATTTTTGTAGACATCAACACCATAATGATAACAAAATTCCGAGTCAGTAAAATACAATGTGGGTAACGAACGTGTGTGTGTGTGTTATCTCTCTCTCTCTCTCTCTCTCTCTCTCTCTCTCTCTCTCTCTCTTTGTGTGTGTGTGTGTGTGTGTCAAGAAAATTCCACGGCAACAAGACTAGAATTACGACTCCCCTTCAAGCGAGTTACGTAAAGTCACTCACGCCTCAAGTACAACACAACACAACACAACACAATGGAGAGAGAGAGAGAGAGAGAGAGAGACACACACACACACATTTTTTTTTGCTTTTTCATCAGTACAGTTGGTGACAAGAATAATTAATCCACTTCAATTTGAGTGTAAATAGAAACTGATGAACTGTTTTTTATTAATTAAGACTATGTGAATGTAAAAACGGATTAATGATATTCGTATACTTTGCACACACACACACTCTCTCTCTCTCTCTCTCTCTCTCTCTCTCTCTCTCTCTCTCTCTCTCTCTCTCTCTCTCAAGTAGATCTTTAATGGTGAACTTACGAGCACATTACGAGTCTAATCGAACCCAACCTATAACATTTCACTTCATAGACCAATAATTATACTCACGTCATGTCAAATCATAATAGTATATAAAAATGTATAAGTATTTTGGACTGTTGGCTTCTGTTGATGTTTCCAAGATTTAAAGAATGTATACTAAACAAAAAATGTATTCTTTAAACCTTGGATGTTTCTACGCAGTTCTTTGTTCTCAAGGTCACATTATTTTCATCACGTGCATGTCTTTCTTTCCCTTAAGGGGGTGCGGGAATAGGGGGACAGGCTAGGGGGGTGCGGGAATAGGGGGACGGGCTATAGGGGGGAGTTAAGGGGGTTCGGGAATAGGGGGACAGGCTTGGAGGGATCTAGGGGGGTGCGGGAATAGAGGGACAGGCTTGGAGGGATCTAGGGGGGTGCGGGAATAGAGGGACAGGCTTGGGAGGGTTTAGGGGGGTGCGGGAATAGAGGGACAGGCTTGGGAGGGTTTAGGGGGGGTGCGGGAATAGGGGGACAGGCTTGGGAGGGTTTAGGGGGGTGCGGGAATAGGGGGACAGACTTGGAGGGATCTAGGGGGGTGCGGGAATAGGGGGACGGGCTATAGGGGGGAGTTAAGGGGGTGCGGGAATAGGGGGACAGGCTTGGGAGGGTTTAGGGGGGTGCGGGAATAGAGGGACAGGCTTGGGAGGGTTCAGGGGGGTGCGGGAATAGGGGGACAGGCTTGGGGGGAGGGGGTAGAAAGCCTGGTCCATATTCCCTCACCCACTAACTCCTCCACCAAGCATGTCCCCCTACTCCCGCACCCCCCAACCCCCCCCCCCAAGTATGTCCCCCTATTCCCGCATCCCCTTAATTAAGTATGCTTTAATTAAATGGCTAATGAACTTCAGTATTATGCATCTAATCCATATTAAATTTTGTCAACTCTCAGCTGTTGAATGGGACGACTTTTTGTTGAAGACTGTTATGTATATAGGGTGTCTGATAATTATTATGTGATCCAATGGTAATCAGAGGAATTATATCATATAGGTATAAGTATGAGAATATAACATGGCACTGATTTCTATATGCCAACACACACACACACACACACACACACACACACACTCACACAAGGCACTCTCTGACCCTTTATACCAACACACACACACACACACACACACACACACACACACACACACACTCACACAAGGCACTCCCTGACCCTTTATACCAGCACACATACACACGCACACACACACACAAGGCACTCCCTGACCCCGAGGACAAATTGGACTTAAAGTTGTGTTGCCCAGAAGAGTGTGTGTGTGTGTGTGTGTGTGTGTGTTGCTGGTATAGGCTTCACTATCATGGACACACACACACAGTTTATCATTACACACACACACACACACACACACACACACACACACACACACACACAGGCAACGTAAATGTAACACCTCTTTTTCTGTGGTAAATTATGACAAATGAATAAATACATTATGCTTTATATTATGACAACCTAAATAGTTCCCAAGCGTTTGTATACGTAGATAAAACTGCATATTATAGCCTACACCTCGCTTGGTAGGGCGTTCTAGAATTTCCCGGTAAATTTTGTGCTGAAGAAGTAGAAGACTATGCCAAGGTGAGCCATTGTACGTACAAGTGTGTGTGGTATAGGCCCATGTAGAGTGGCAAAGTAATGATGCATGCACTCGTTTCTGTTTTAGAGGACACGACCACCTGTCCTCTTATGTCCTCTCTCTCTCTCTCTCTCTCTCTTTCTCTCTCTCTCTTTCTCTCTTAATTCTGATCATATTTGTTTTTTGTTGTCCTTTCATTACACGTATATCTGTTTTGCATCTCACGAGCTCATGTCAAACCAAAATACATACAACAGATAACATTGATATACAACTGTCAAACTTAATAAAACCTAATAAGTTATTTCAGTAAGGTTATATAGAAAGTTCTCTCAGACAACATTTGAAAGCTACCATACTAAAAAAATATATATATAAATAAGAAGAATGATAAAAGGGTACGTACGGAAGAGGAATAGAGAAGTGATACAGACGAATGAATAAATGCAAAGGAAAGAGGAAGGAATGGAGACTTACAGGATACGAGGGGAATGTTGAATGTATGTATGTATGTATGTATGTATATAAGGAAGAGGAACAGAGTAGTGATGCATGGATGGAAAAGGATGAATGTAAAGGGAAGAGGTAAAGAGAAGTGAACGAATGAAGTGGAAGGATGAGACGAGTAATGAATGTGATGAATACAAATAACATGAAGAGGGAATAAGAAGATGAAGAGGAAAGGGGAAGAGGAAGATGATGAGGAAAGGGGAAGAGGAAGAGGAAGAGGAAAGGGCATGTGATAGACTCAGATAGAGAATAATAATGAACACGAGATAATGAGGAAAAGGGAAGTATAAAAGAGAATGATGATAAAAAGAAAAGGAAGAGGAATAGGGAAGTAAAAGAGATTGATGATAAACAGTAAATAAAGAGGAAAGGGGAAGTATAAAAAAGAATGATGATAAACAGAAAAATAAAGAAGAAAATGTAAGTTAAAGAGAATTATGATAAACAGTAGAGAAAGAGGAATACAGAAGGAGTAGCATAGGCTTAACACACACACACACACACACACACATACACACATTTTACATAATCCACTCACTCGACGAGATAGGAATAGGATACATAATACTTGTAGTCACCCCCCCCTACTCCACCCCCACCCCCCCACCACTACTTGTACCCTCTCACCCCTGACCCTTCCCCCATCCTATCTGTATCCTCATCCTTACCTCATCCTACATTCAATCCTTATTAGCCCTTTCTTTTAATCAAGTTGCCAAGGGGAGTGAATCGACCTTTTTTTGGACTTTATTATGGACTTTATGGAGTTATTGACCTTTTGGACTTTATTATGGACTTTATGGACCTTATTATGGACTTTATAAACTTTCTTATGGACTTTATTATGATTGAGTAACCCTCTCTCCCTCCTCCTCTCCTCCCCACTCCCTCTCCCTCCTCTCCCTCCTCCACATCTTCCTCTCCCTCCTCCCCCCATCCCTCTCCATCCTCACCCTCTCCCTCTCCATCCTCACCCTCTACCTCCTCTCCCCCTCCCTCTCCCCCTCCCTCTCCATCCTCACCCTCTCCCTCTCCCTCCTCTCCCCCTTCCTCCTCCTCCCCCTCCCTTGTAACTAGTACTGGTGGGTTTACATGTGTTGTCAGGCACGTAGAGTTTACAGGGATGGCCAAAAGTTCATGGTGTCCCTGTTTGAAAGCGAACTCAAGATGTAGTAGGCTGTTTGTTGTTTGTAGTTATGCTGTGTGTGTGTGTGTGTGTTAAGGGCTATTGAACCAGCGAATGTTCAAACACACACACACATATACACACATACAAACAGAGAGAGAAAGAGAGAGAAACACACACACTCTATCCAACATACATAATACAAACTCACTTTCCCTTCCTACTCATTTTTAAAACCACCATCGAAACCAACCACACGAATTCACAACACAGCCACGACAACACCGATACCTGCTGGCAGGCTGGACACACCATTGTATAATCACTCCTTCCACGTAACCAATCGTGTGTAAGATTATTATCATTAAGTCACCTCTCAGCTACAGAAAAAAAACAAAACAATAATAATAATACGTCACTGGCAACCTTCGAACTCCACTTGTATTTGTTATTGTTTTTATTCGGATCACATCATCACAGTATTCAGACCAGTTTTACACACTTGCAGTCAGTCAGTCACACTCTCCATTCACACTCACATCACAGTGTTCTCTGGTTGACGTATTGGAATTCAAGGTTACTGATTTCTCCTAACTATAATTATATGCCAGAGAACAGAAGCCCTCAGTGAAACAAATAAGGGATCATCTGTTGTTTCGTGGCATCTATAGTTTTGAGGAATCAGCTGAGACCTTCCAATTCACCAACAAAACAATTTATCTCACCTTACCATTTATTGGAGTAAGTGATATTTATTTGATATTGTGCTTTAACTATCTATCAACTATCTATTATATTTTGTCATAGAACAACTATAAACATTAAGTACTAACAAGTACTGTACATACACTCGTTAATTCATCTTTAAATATTGGCATCTCTTGAATAACTTGCTTTATGGGGGAAGTACATACATACATTATTTTTAGCCTGGTTAAAAAAATATAATAATAAAAAATGGAAATTCATAGTTAATAATTTATAAAGGTTACATTCCTTAGCTCCCAGACAGCAAAGTCATATACACCTAACCACATAATAAATAAACAACTTCTTTTTTTTACTCACTTCTTGTTTTGTTATTTCTTTTCCTCCCTCATACGTAATAAACAACTTTTTTTTACTCTCACTTCTTGTTTTGTTATTTCTTTTCCTCCCTCATACGTAATATACTGTACAACTTTTTTTTAACCATCACTTCTTGTTTTGTTATCTTTTCCTCCCTCATACGTAATAAACAACTTTTTTTTTACACTCACTTCTTGTTTTGTTATTTCTTTTCCTTCCTCATACGTAATATACAACTTTTTTTTACTCTCACTTCTTGTTTTGTTATTTCTTTTCCTCCCTCATACGTAATAAACAACTTTTTTTTTTACCATCACTTCTTGTTTTGTTATCTTTTCCCTCCTTCATACGTAATATACAACTTTTTTTTTACCATCACTTCTTGTTTTGTTATCTTTTCCCTCCCTCATACATCACTTCCGACTTCACCCACGGAGCCTTGAGGTTGGTTAGATGACAGACAATTTCTTCCATATCAACACAACCACCATCATCATCACACTGTGTCTTCCGCATCCTATTAAGGGGGTGCGGGAGTAGGGGACAGGCTTGGGGGGGGGGGGGTTGAGGGGGGAGACTTGGGGTGAGTAGAAAGCCTGTCCCCTATTCCCGCACCCTCCTAACCCCTCTCCAAGCCTGTACTCCTACTCCTTCACCCCCCAAATCCACCTAATCCACACTACCACATCCACCACAAAACACACACACACACACACAAAACACACACACACACATAAAACTGTACACGAGCTTCGCATACTCAACCACCTCTGAATGACCTTCCAAAACACACACACACACACACACACATCTCCGCTATCCGTCCTTGGTTCCCTCTATAGTCTATACTCCTTCCCCCCACCCCACCCCACCCAACCTCATACCAAAACAAAACAGCATGCGTCCCTCGTTAAACCAAACCTAAATCAAAACAAAACAAACCTAACCAAACCCAAGCAGCCAGCAGCCAGCAGTTGGGTACATACATGCTGACTCTCACGTCGACCCTGACACACTTATACTTTTCATCCCTTATTATAACTCTTGATTAATAAACTTTTCCTGATGAAGATGATGCTGTCGTTGATTCATTTATTTATTTATTTATTTATTATTCCTGGAGGTTATTTTTATCCTGATTAATGTGTTTGTGGTATCTCGTTGTTATGTATATTTATCTAATTTATTGTCTGTTAATTGGGTATCATTTTCTGTCGTTCCTTTCATCTGATTTAATGTCTGTTGTATCTCGTGTGTGTGCGTGTGATTTTTTTATATATCTTTTTTTATCTATGGTCTGTTTTTGTATTATTTATTTTTTGTCATCCCATTATCTGATCTTCTGTCTAAATACAAATCTCATTGTCGTAGTTAAGTATTGATCTGTCTATGATGCTCTGTCTCATTACTAATCACTACAGAATACCAATCATTACTTTATGGGTGTAATCTATGTACTGTACTGTACTATGGGCGAATTGAAGGAGTTAATTTCCATCAAGCTATGTCAGGAAACAAAGTAGTATGTAATTATGTATGTACAGCCACAATCAAATATCCACCGACACTTTCCTTGTTCCTTCCATCCATCGTGTAAATAAATCAGTATCATATCAAAATATAATCATACAACAACACCTTACGTCAACTCAACCCCCTCAATTATTATTATGAGGTGCTGAAAAATCATACACGTGTTGTTCTTTATTACCAAGATATTTACTATACGATGGAAGGAAAGTGTCGCTGGATATTTTATTGTGGCTGTACATACCTGAGTATACAAACAGAAAGAGATCTGTTTTGTGACATAGTCTGTTGAAATCACTGGACAAACTACGTGTTCAGGGTGAATATGTGTCACAGGTGTGCTGGGAAGGACAAATGGTTTGCACACGTGTTGCTAAATACTGTAAAATTTAATATGCTACAACTTTGTTATTATTATTATTATTATTGTTATTATTATTATTATTATTATTATTATTATTATTATTATTGTTATTTCTTTTTCATTCACGGTTCAAATTAAGATAGTACATTAATATTCTAGATTTTTGGGTTAATCAGTTTATTAGATAGAGCCTCTTGCATCCTAACACCGACACTCCTTCTGACATATTTAGAAACTGACAACTGCCCTAGGTTATGGTGTGTGTGTGTGTGTGTGTGACAGCTGCCTTGTGTGATGTAATGGTGTTTGTGACTGATAGCTGCGTTGTGTGTGTGTGTGTGACTGATGCTTTGGGTGATGTGATGGTGTTTGTTTGTGTGTGTGACTGACAGCTGCCTTGTGTGATGTGATAGTGTTTGTGTGTGTGTTTGTGTGTGTGTGTGTGACTGACAGCTGCCTTGGGTGATGTGATGATGTGTGTGTGTGTGTGTGTGTGTGACCGATAGTCTATATTTACACATGTGCTGACGTTGTGTACAAATATATTTAATCCACAATCGATATCATTCCTATGCATCTGATTGGCTGGGGTTACATGTGGGTCAAATGAGGTGTATATACATATATCATAATTATTTATTTTTGTATTCTGAACATATGTGCCTCTTTGCCTCAATCCCGGTCCACCTCTCGGGTTATCACAGCTACAACATAATTTGAACATACATACATACATACATACCGTACTTGTATCCAAATTTTGAACTGTAGCTACAATGAATAATTACACCAGAAATATGTATACAAGTTTTATAAGTGTTCCTGTTATTGCTTCTCTTCAACTCCTTATACTCACTCACTTATACTTTTTCCTATAAGTGGCCGGGGATTTTTCTTGTTTGTCTCGCCTCGTTCGTATATTTCTTTCCTACTCTTAACTCTATACTACTTTCACTACGTCTTATACATTTTTTTCTTGTTACTTTTTCTCTGAGTGGGGAATTATTTTTTTTACTCTTGCCTTCGTGTAGTTCTTTCCTACTCTGCTGCTACTTTCACTCCATCTTATAATTAAAAGTTTTCCTGTCATTGAGTTTATTCCTACTTTTTTCTGTGGTCAAGGATTCCCGTCAACTGCCTGCGTCAATTTTTTTTCCTATACTCCAACACTCCAACCTATATACTCCAATACTTTCACTCCGTACGTCATATTATAATAACATAAAGTTTTCCTAGTACGTACAGCCTCTCGTTTCGTTTCTCGTTAATTTTGTTTTCTTACATATAGTTGTTTAATGTATGTTGTAGCGAATTCATATACTATTATTCACCACTCTTACTCCCTCCCCCCCTCCCCCAACCCCCCTCCCTCCCAAGCCTGTCCCCATATTCCCGCACCCCCCTAATTAAGATGTCACATAGAGATAAGGAGCCTATCAAGAAATTTGCAGGTGACATGACGTATTGATAAGATTTGGTATGACGTGTTTCTAAGATTAATTAATATAACCCCATAATTAAACTGATATCAGATTACGGAATTATATAGGAAGGAATAGACTCTGTGTGTGTGTGTGTGTGTGTGTGTGTGTGTGTACGTGGGGAAGAAGACAATGTACGTGAACAAATTATTAACATTGAAGTGATGACAATAAAAGGAAGAAGTGTTTTGTTTTTTGTGTTGTTTTAATAATATTTGAATTGATGAAGTATTTATGATATAATTATCTATGGACAAAGCATATCAACGCAGAGAAAACGTCAACGCAGAGAAAACGTTAAGAGAGAAAGAGAGTGAATGAGAGAGAGAGAAAGAGAGTGAGAGAGAGAGAGAGAGAGAAAGAGTGAGTGAGTGAGAGTATTGATTCCACACTGGAACACTCCGCTTCAAACTAGTTCTCAGATATCGTAGTTACGCATAAACACTACAGTGACTACACCATAACATATCATACACTAGCCTACACCATACCATATCATACACTACACTACACCATAACATATCATACACTACACTACACCATACCATATCTACACTACACTACACCATATCGTACATACCACATCGTACCCTACACCATACCATAATATCTTTGCCAGTTTCTCTCTTACATAAATACATAAAACCACAGAACTACGTAGATCAACATAATAATAGGCATTAATTAACTTCTGGGATAAGGTTTGGTGGAATCGTTGTTGTTGTCGGATTGTTCAGTGTTGTGTGTGTTTAGTATGTATGTTATCTATATCTATTCTGCCTCTGCAACGGCTCTCTCTCTCTCTCACACACACACACACACACTTTGAGATATGGCAAGGGGTTTGTTTGTTTGTTTGTTTGTTTGTTAGCCTTGTAGTGATGGGTCGTTCGTGAACGATCCGGTTCAAAGAGCCGGCTCTTTGCAGTGAACGATAAGAGCCGGCTCTCGCTTAAGAGCCAAATGGCTCTTTTGGCTCTCAGTGAATTTTAAAAATTTGAAATAAATGTACGTGTATCAGGCTATTTTTCCTACACAGTGAGGACTCATATTTAATTCCATTGTTTTTTATGTATTCTAATGGGTAGAGCATTCATTGCTAAAAATAAAAACACCTCATTTTCCCTTTGGGATGAGAAGCTACTGTCCATTTTCTTTTCTATTTTTCTTCATAAATAAAAACTTAGTTTCTTGTTTGAGTTTCAGTTTTTGAACAGGAATATAATGAGCTATGTACATTAGGTAATTAATTAGCCTTTACTCATGAAATGTGATATAGCCTATTGGTATACACTGTCATAATCGTCATATTTTATAATCACTGCATTTCTATGTAGAGAGCCGTTTGGGAGCCGAAAGAGCCATTTAAGAGCCGGCTCTCTAAACTGAAAAGAGCCATAAGAGCCGGCTCACTCATGGGAGCCGTAAATCCCATCACTATAGCCTTGAATATCTGAAGGTAATGCTGGTATATATAGCCTAAGCCATGAGAGAATACGTTTTTTGTTTTGTTTTGTTTTGTTCATTGAGTCGTTGGATTTTTGTTTTGTTTTTTTCACATTTGTAGTTTTTTGCTCATGAACCATTTCGTCGTCGTCATGTTTGTTGTTACTCGTTTGTTTCCTGGCATAATTTGGAGGAATCAGTAGCATTCTAATCCAATAATCACCAAACACATTGCCCTGTTCAAATTGTCAAGGGTTGATTTTTTTTCACTCTCGTTTTGTAACTCGGTTTGTTTTGATCCTTGAAAAAATTCCATATGGGTATTTTTAGCTTCGCCTTGACTGTCAGTATAATAAATAATTCAAGATAACGATGAGAACCTGGCAACTGAATATATATCGTGATCATAAATAGCTTTGAATAGGTTATAAAGAGTAGTAATTAATGAAGAGAAAGTACGTGTTTACATTCTTAACCATATTACATCCGATTCAAGGCCAAAAACAAATCCATTATATTTTTACTGTGTGTGTGTGTGCGTCTGTTCTACATATTAAGGGGGTGCGGGAATAGGGGGACAGGCTTAGGGGGTTGCGGGAGTAGGAGACAGGCTTGGAGGGGTTTTGGGAAGTGCTGGAATAGGGGGACAGGCTTGGGAGGGTTAGGGGGGTGCGGGAATATAAGGTTACAACAGACTTTCTACCAAATACACCTCAAGCCTGTCCCCTTATTCCCGCACCCCACAAGCCTGTCCCCTACTCCCGCACCCCATTAAATCTTCCAGCGTTAGTCTAGCATCTTTATCTACACTTTATAACCCTTTGTTTATTTATGGATTAGACGTAAATAGTTTCTTCCTTCGATAGCCAGAATGAAGTAATATATAGTAAATGTTGGTTTATGGTAACGTTAGGAATAAAAAATAAATAAAAATAAAAATAAAAGAGTTGACAATGAGTAGCCAAGCAACAAAACAAGACGTGGGTTATTTTTATGCCTGTGTGTGTGTGTGTGTGTGTGTGCATGGAAACTGAAGCCATATATCCCTTAAGTGTGTGTGTTTGTGTGTGTGTGTGGGGTTGAGTTATATTTAAGCAGTAGAGGGCATGTTAACGTCATACCACCTGTGTGTGTGTGAGAGAGAGAGAGAGAGAGAGAGAGAGAGAGAGAGAGAGAGAGAGAGTGAGAGAGACAGGTTCCCTTCCTCGAGATAATACTGGTAAATCTGGAGCAAATGATTCCTCCAAACTATTCCAAGCAACAGAACAACACGTACCATGATTTTTGTTCATCAGGTCCTGTTGTTTCCTGGCATACTATGGAGGAATCAAGGCACTCCAAATGTAACAAAAAGTGAATTACCCTCCCCCTTTTAACCTTGAATAGTTCTCCCTCTTCCTTCCTCACTTTCAAGGATATTGTATAGGAGGCAAATTGTAGGTTATTGATTCCTCCAAACCATTACTGGAAGCACACTCCCTCAGTATTAGTGCTGTTTTAAGGAGGAGTTTGGAGGAATCATTAGCCTTTTAGTACGCCGGCATATTACTGTAGGTGCCCACGTGTGTTGCTCAGTGTTGACTAGAGTTAGATAACATAAGGAAGAGGGGAAGGAGAGGTGAGGGGATGAGGGGAATGAAAGGTGAAGGGAAGAGGGGAAGGAGAGGTGAGGGGGAGAGGTGAGGGGAAGAGGGGAAGGAGAGGTGAGGGGAAGAGGGGAAGAGGAAGAGGGGCAGGAAAGGTGAGGGGACTTCATTTTATTTATTATAATTGTTGGTGTATATATATACAGTATGTTCCATTAATAATAATACCTGGCATAAATGAAGGAGTGTGATCCTTTTAGTAATAATCCAGACACTAACAATCACAAAGTTATCCTCATTTAGGAGTTTAAATAAGGGGGTAATTCACTTTTGTTACAGTGGAGTGCCTTGATTACTCCAAAGTATGCCAGGAAACAGGAAAAGATGGACAAAAAATAATGGTGCTCTGTTGCTTGAAATAGTTTGGAAGATTCAGATTTACCACCAACCCAAAACTTCCCCCTTAACCCCAACCCTTGCCAATAGTGTGTGACGTATAGGGACTTGAAATGGTATGTTGGTATTACTTTCCCTTGGTCCCTTGTTCTCCTGGCAACGAGTAGACGACTAATTTTAAATGCATTACATACCGCGTACAGTTGTTCAATGAAGAAGCGACCACACAACCAACCATTTAGGTACTCATGAGTGGTGACGTTAATGTATGTATACTGTCGGCAGCATAAATTCAGGTCCATCTCATGTACTTAATTAATAGTGATAATGTCACCAGATAATTGCATTCTGAACCAGTTTCTATTCCAACAACATACATAATTTACCATATGAGAATTATATATATCATCTCTGCATTGAATTTGTACTAAAACATCACTATAATAGCTCTTACATACGTAGGTGAAAATGAAGCGAACTTATGTTGTATACACCTTCATTCATTCTCCATACACCACCATTCACAAACTCACACTGACTGAATATATAAAGTACTAAGCCAAACAAACTCTTAAGGGGGTGTGTGAATAAGGGGACAGGCCTGGCGGGGGTTTAGGGGTGTGAGGGGGAGTTTTGGGGGGTGGAAGAGTAGAGGGACAGGCTTGTGGGGGGGGTTAGGTGGTTGCGGGAATAGGGGACAGGCTTTCTACCCCACCCCAAGCCTGTCCCCCTACTCCCGCACCCCCCCAGTTCCCCTACTCCCACACCCCCTTAAAAAACAAATAGAGAGCCAGCCAGTGTTTACATTTCACCGGGTGGGTAGAAGCAGAAGGTAGGAAGGTGCTACAACAACATGTGGGCGACCCTGGCTGGCTGGCTGGCTGGCTGGGGTGTTGGAAATAACTAACTACACCAAGCCTTACTGTATACCCAAGTTCTCTGCCAACTGTCACACACGGGGGGGACACATGCATGGGCTTAGTAAGATATCTAGCAACCTTCCTTCCCTGCCCAGTAATAGGGTAAGAAAAATAAGTTGATCATTCTAATAATACGCCTCTCTCAAACCGTCTAATGATGAGCCCATAATGATACATCTGATATTCTTATACATTTACATATTACAGGTGAAGGACCGTAAGTGTGTGTGGTGGTATCTCTTATCTATGGTTTACTTTGACGGAATAAACTGATTAGGTGATGCTGGAGTGGTTAATCTGCATAGAGTTGTGGACCGCTACTTCCCCCAATCTATACAGTATATGCACGGAAACTGACAACTGTATATAGGGCCTCAGTACACTAATGATACGTAATCCCTGACCAGAGACGAACGGCAGGCACCACACACACACATACACACACACATACATACCCTGCATTCGAACTCAGCCTCTATAGGTGTACTGGGTGGGGAAATGAACTATACCAGGCGATTCGAAGCTTTCTGCTCCTCACACTCTGGTCAGAAATTATGTATCACGAGTGTACACGAGTATGAGACCTGTTTTGTTGTCGTTGTTGTTGTTGTTGCGTGATTTAGGGGAGTTTTTCAGCCTTTAAATTCACTTATAACCAATTAATCTTTCCCTGTACACAATAATTGGAGTTGTAGAGGGGAGGTTCCGGTTTCCAAGATGTCATTTGCGACTAAAGAGGAACTGATGAACGAGTGAGCGAGTTGTTAAGAGCTTACTATATTGACATCCATTCCCTCGTTTTCTATCTCTCTTTTTTTTTATTCATTAATGACGAAACTCTATTATAAACATGAAGGAGGAAGCCTGAAACTGACCAGAAAAAAAGGACAGTGAAAAACAAAACAGTTCCCGTCGTGTGATATATCCGTTTAAACCCAACAGACACACACACTTACGCACACACACCCACACACGACGTCCTGTTCCACCCCTGCCACCCACCCACCACCACCAGCTGCTGCCCACACACACACACACACACACGTATACTGGACATGATCTGTGGCAGTGAGGCTGGATGGAGAATGACGCAACGTTTCATCATCTCCCGCTTTAAGATGCGTCACTGAATCTGTGTGTGCGTGTGTTTTTTTTTTTTATCAGACTAAGGCTAATCAAAGAAGGGAACGTTTTAACACTCATGTATGCCTAATAGATTATATATATATATATATATATATATATATATATATATATATATATATATATATATATATATATATATATATATATATATATATATATATATATATATTTATGGTTGATCAATCTTACCTTAAATCTCTCAGTCATTATTTTACTTCATCAGGCGTTAACTAACTGTGACAAACTTTATTAAATATTTCAGGTATTTTAAAGGTATTATTGGTTAGTTGAGGATGTTATGATTCACACTATCATTATTCTCCATCAAGTTAAAGGAGTATCATCGCTTAATTAAGGACCCTGTGTGAAAATTGGAAGCCTCTCTGATTCCTCCTGACTATGCCACGAAACAAGATCCTTCCATATAGGTGGTGTTTCGTGGCAATATTTGAAGGACTCATTTACCTCCAATTTTCTGACTACATCACGGGATCCTTTAAATGCGAAGTAAAATATACACTAATTCAACAGCTGTCCTTCCTGATAACGTTCACGAATACTACTGTTTACTTAAATGATGTCAATGCTATACAGATTAAATAACATACATACATACAGCGGCTGACTAACACCAAACGATGTCACTTAATTATTACAGGGAAGTAACGGTCCTCGAAAAAAATTCTCACACACACACACACACACACACACACATATTATACAACATTTCATTGACCTCATAAAACAGGTATATAATCGATGTTATCTCACTTGAGTTACGTTGAGTATGTATAGTATGTTTGGACTAACGCTAAAAGATTTCAAAAGTCACAGAGACACCGACAGTCCAAAGGTTGAAGGATAAGGCTTAAGGCTAAAGGTTCAAAATAGACGGAGGTGACATTTCACTACCGAGGGTTTGAGGAATTATTTACAACACCAATGAATCCAGCAGGCAGATTTTAAAAGGTCATCAGGTTACGATCGAGGTATTTAAGTATATGGTATATAATACAGTATAAAAATAACTTACTGTAATACGCCAATACTAATAATACTACATACATTCACGGATCGCTATAAACTGTATGTATGTAACCTCAAACTTTACACAGTATAAACATGTTTGACATTCGAAAAAAGTATCAACATTTTTAAGGTAAATTTTGGATACCTGAAAGTCCACATGAAATTTTTTGTTGGACATCAAAAGGAAAGAAATATCGTCCGGTGTTAGTAAGACATTTTTTTTATATAATACATTGTTGTCCTGAAAACTTAATTAGTGCTGAGAAAATAGAAATGAAATATAAGTTGTTGTCGTTGTGTTTATTGAAGTTTCTGAAGTTGTCTGACCAAGCAGCCCCGTAAAATATAAAGTCTGTTAATTTATTTACCTTGTAAGAAGAAGGAGTTGCATCTTCTCATGAGGTGTAGAATGGGTGATATACTTGTCATAACACCTTCCTCGTCTTGTGGTCCATCCAAGCTGCCGTTCACAGTCACAATCATCTCGTTCCTTCACCAGACAACAGATAATAGGAGACGGATCTACTTGTCAGCGGGTTACTAGAGAGAATACGCAAATATCAGTCACCCGAGATGTAAGTCGCGTCGTTACTTCTCCAACGCGACACCGCTTCCCGACTGAGAGACAGAGTGACGGGTGTGTGTGTATATGTGTGTGTGAGAGCCAACCAGAGCCAGAGGTGTGTGGTCGATGGGTTCTTATTCTGTACCGTCCCGCCCAAAACCCGCCCTGGCTGGGAACTTGGCTAGGCTGTAGCGATCATCTCTGTATAGTCCAGTCTGCCTCTCCTTCTCCTTCTCCTCCTCCTCTTATTTCCTTTCCCTTTCTATCTATATTTCCTCTTCGCATGATTGTACTTGTGTATCATAAGGATAGATTACTGCATGTTAAGTACTGGTAGTTCCTGTTATCATTGTACTGTGAAGAACAAGACTCAGAAGGGACTGACTGAAAGAGAGACACTATTCACCCACTCAACTTTACCCTTCCCCACAAATAGCCTAACGAGCGATAAAGAGCCACAAGTAGCCCAATGAGCGATAAAGAGCCACCGTTGGCAGTTCTGGCAGTGTCTGGTGGTTGGAGTATTGAATGTGCGCATTTGAGCAACAAGGTGCCAGATGTCAGCAGTACTATTGCTAAGTGTTTGTGTCTAAAACTATGATAGTCACCAGACTTTTATACAACAACAAGTCAAAAGTTCATGGTTTGTGTATCATAACATCTTCATACTGAGGTGAAGTGAAGGTATTGTGTTGTATTAGACAGACACGTACACCTTCACACCAACAGATACTCTCTCTCTCTCTTTCCAGCTTTCCAGGCTTTCCTTTACTGGATATAACTGGATGAAGCCAGAGCCAGGGCCAGCATCGGGGGAGGGGGAGGGGGAGGGGGAGGGGGAGGGGTCAGATTAATACGCAGCAAACGTTTAAATGTGTTGACAACCTTATACATGCGGGTATACACGTGCAAAATGATACACCTATATACTGATATAATAAATAACAGTCTTTGATATATATAGCCTACTATGAAAACAACTTCACATTCATTATAATATTATAAGGAAAATGACATGTATAAAAAAAAGAATAATGATGTTTACAACTTAATAAAACGCACATGTATTTTTTCGTGGATAATAAATAATAACATAATAACTCAGAGAAAATAGATGATACAGTACTAGTAACAAATATGATACTAACTAAAGGATCGATGATACTAGTAACAATATGAGACTTACTAAAATGATACATATATTAATTACGAGAAGCCATTACGTCTCCTCAGAATCCTATAAATAAATGTCCAATGTCAGCCGGAAAAACCTTACGAGACTTCCGAGACTATGAAGGATGACCTAATTGACACTTATTGGAGATGAATGACTATAACGGTACATACATCAACACCAAAGGTTACAGTCATGGGGTACCGGAAGGAGACTCAGAACATGTAGACAACGGGGTGGGGAACAAGCATGAATGGGAGGGAGGGTGGGGAGCAAGTATGAATGGGAGGGAGGGTGGGGAGCAAGCATGAATGGGAGGGGGGCAGCAAGCATGAACGGGGGGGGAGGGGGGTAGCAAGCATGGACGGTGGAGGGGGGGGGGCAAGCATGAACGGTAGAGGGGGGTAGCAAGCATTGGCGGTGGAGGGGGGCAGCAAGCATGAACGGGGGTAGGAGGGTGGGGAGCAAGCATGAATGGGGGAGGGGGGGGCAAGCATGGACGGTGGAGGGGGGGGGCAAGCATGAACGGGGGTGGGGGGGTGGGGTAGCAAGCATGAACGGGGATAGGGGGTGGGGTGGGGGGCAGCAAGCATAAACGGATACCTTTACTCCAACACATACACACACATATATACCTTTACTTCCCCACCCCACCACACACACACACCCACACCCACACACACACACACACCTCTCCCCCTCCACCACACACACACACACACACACACCTCCCCTCCAACACACACACACACACACACACAAACCTCTATTCCCCCAACACACACACACACACACACACACAGGTGGCACTATTATATGGTTATGGTAACAAAGAAATTTATAGTATTTACATTTCTTTGGTCATCAGGTTAATTAAAGACCAGGTGACTCTAATTTAAGGTAGCCTATAATTTATCAGATATAACCTTGGCTATGAGGAGTTAACTCTCTCTTTTCATTCTCACAGGGCACCATGCCAAGTGAGTATATAAATGAGTGTGTATATAAGTGAGTGTGTGTATAAGTGAGTGTGTATATATAAGTGAGTGTGTATATAAGTGAGTGAGTATATAAGTGAGTGTGTATATAAGTGAGTGAGTATATAAGTGAGTGTGTATAAGTGAGTGTGTGTATAAGTGAGTGTGTATATAAGTGAGTGAGTATATAAGTGAGTGTGTATATAAGTGAGTGTGTATATAAGTGAGTGTGTGTATAAGTGAGTGTGTATATAAGTGAGTGAGTATATAAGTGAGTGTGTATATAAGTGAGTGTGTATATAAGTGAGTGTGTATATAAGTGAGTGTGTGTATAAGTGAGTGTGTATATAAGTGAGTGTGTATATAAGTGAGTGTGTATATAAGTGAGTGTGTATATAAGTGAGTGTGTATATAAGTGAGTGTGTATATAAGTGAGTGTGTATATATAAGTGAGTGTGTATAAGTGAGTGAGTATATAAGTGAGTGTGTATATAAGTGAGTGTGTATATAAGTGAGTGTGTATATAAGTGAGTGTGTATATAAGTGAGTGTGTATATAAGTGAGTGTGTATAAGTGAGTGAGTATATAAGTGAGTGTGTATATAAGTGAGTGTGTATATAAGTGAGTGTGTATATAAGTGAGTGTGTATAAGTCTTCACACTTTGCTTTGGTGTTAATTGACATACTGGTATATAGTGAAATTCCTGGGGATTACATACACAAACGACTGCTTCCCACCAATTAAGAATAATAATAACAAAAATATCGTGAGTTTATTATTATTATTATTATTATTATTATTATTATTATTATTATTATTATTATTATTATTATTATTATTATTATTATTATTATTATATACACATACAAATGCAGATGTACTCAACCATCTCTTTTGTTACTGTACATTGGAGTGTCATGATTCCTCCATCCTTCCATCCTTCCAACTTATTTTATATATTTTTTACCTTTCCTTCCCTACGTTTTATCCATCCCACTCTCCTTCTCTCCTCCTTCCTTGTGTGTGTGTGTGTGTGTGTGTAGGGTACCATTAGGGAGGGTAGGAAGGATGGAGGGAGGGTAGAAAGGATGGAGGGAAGGTAGGAAGGATGGATGGAAGCACTAAGGGTGGACCAACAACATGAGGGAGACATACATACAGACACACACACAGACATACATACGTACCGACACACAGACAGCCTACAACAACACAACAGAGGTCAGTGTTGGTCAGACCTCAGTAGGAACAGGTGGTGTGTGTGTGTGTGTCAGGTGAGCTGCCTCTCTCTCTCTCTCTCTCTCTCTCTCTCTCTCTCTCTCTCTCTCTCTCTCTCTCTCTCTCTCTCTTATTTTATTCGCTTCCTTCTTTATTCTATTTACACCTTTTCATTTTTTTCTGTCAACATGATATTTAAATAAACTTCACTTAGTATCCAGGAGTCTATCTATCTATCTATTTATCTACCTATCTATTTATTTATCTATCTATCTATCTATCTATCTATCTATCTATTTATCCATTTATCTATCTATATACAGGGTGATTCAGTACTCCATGTATTAAATTAAATGATAACCTGCTTGCATAATATTAAGCAAAAAATGTATCAATGATGAAATGTCGAATTATACATATATAGTTTAGGTGTTACAATACATTTATGATACATGTATTAATGAGGACGAAATATAAAAGGAAAAACACACCTAGATTTCTAAGCATATAATATATGTTTTAGATGTTTGTAGTACAGGAATAAAATGTGTGTTGCTTATAAACAAACACCACCTTTGAATATTTTCTTTAGATTGTAGGAAAAATAAGTATATAAATAAAGATATATATACACAATTTAGATGAGTTTCCCTTCACTTTTCTCGCTCACATTAATACAGTTTTCTAAATGTATCGTAACAGGTCAAAGTTATGTATAATTCGACATTTCATAATACACACATATTTGCTTAAGAGGGTGCGGGAATAGGGGGACAGGCCTGAGGGGGAATTTGGGGGGTGCGGGAGTAGTGGGACAGGCTTGGGTGGGGGGTTATGGATGTGCAGGAATAGGGGACAGGTTTTCTTCCCACCCCAAGTCTATATCTCCCTATTCCCGCACCCCTTTAACCCCCCCCCACCAAGCCTGTCCCCTACTCCCGCACCCCCTTAATATTATCCAAGCAGGTTTAATATTCACAATTGGTATTCACAAAACATATTAAAAGTTTGGACTTGTTAGTATGGTTGTATTACTGACCTCAAAATATTATAGTGCTTCATTCAGTCTCATTTCGAAGCAGTGTGTGGTTTGTTATTCTATTCGTATGAGCTTATGATATAATTTCGAAACAGTGAATAGTGTGTTATTGTATTCGTATGAGATTATGATATGATTACGAAGCTGTGAGTGGTTTGTTATTCTATTCGTATGAGCTTATGATATGATTTCGAAGCAATGAATGGTTTGGTGTGTTATTCTATTCGTATGTCTCTGTATGAGCTTATGATATAATTTCGAAGCAGTGAATGGTGAGTTATTCTATTCTTATGAACTTATGATATAATTTCGAAGCTGTGCCGGATCCTATTTTTGTCCTTGTCATGAATGAACGCTTACTAACAATATTATTTTTTACTTAACTCAGGGGAGAGGAGAGTAGGCTATACTTTTGGTACATTGGAGTGCCTTAATTGATTCCACCAAAGTATGCCAGGAAACAGGACCAGCAGATGAACAAAAATAATGGTGTCCTGTTTCTACACTCTCTTTACTATTTAATAACCTTCCTATTTACTCTCCTTCCTTACTATTGACTCTCCTTCCTTACTATTAACTTTACTTATTATTGATTCTCCTTCCTTACTATTTACTATTTATCCTGTGTTTGATTCGCACCACAAACACCAGAAGCTTTACCTAATTATCTGGTCTAATCGTGAGTTGTAACTGTCTAAGTCAGTTTATGGCCACGAACATGTGAATGGCGTGACCTCCTTCCTTCCTTCCTTCCTTCACTACATAATATTATTGCCAGGTCAGGTTTGTATGTATTATAATTATTACCAACACAAATAATGCGTTGTTGTTGTTCTTGTGTAAATAAGGTTGGGAAATTTATCACAAGTTTCTGCCACATTTTGGGGTAAAGTTGAACTTCAAGGCATTACCATCAGTAGCTATGTGTGTCTGTGTGTGTGTGTGTGTGTTTGTGTGTGTGTCTGTGTGTGTGTTCCAGAGTGACCTGTCTACGTGTAAGGACCCTAGGACAGGTAGGGGTCGTATGTCATGTAATATTTTCACCGCAGTGTGGCAGTTTTGGAGGTGGGTTTTTTTCAGTGGTGGTGGTGGAGGGAAAGTGGTGGTAAAGTGGTGGTGATGGAGATGGGGGAGATGTAGTGGTGGTGGTGGTGGAGATGGGGGAGATGTAGTAGTGGTGGTGATGGTGGAGATGGGGGAGATGTAGTAGTGGTGGTGCAGTGGTAGGGAAGGAGTGGTAGTGATGGTGGTAGTAGCGTAAAAGTGGAGTGTCTGTCATGGTGGAAGTGGTGGTGGTTTTGGTAGTGGGGACATGCATGGTAGTGAAAAAGAAGGGGTGGTAGTGGTAGTGGTGGTGATGGTGGTGGTGTGGTGGTGGTGGATGTGGTAGTGTTAATGGTGGTGGTAGTGGTGGTAATGGTTGTGGAGACGGTAGTGGTAATAGTGGACTGAAAGTAATAGTGTGGAAGTATATTGGTGTGTGGAAGTGTTGTTGTGTGGACTGACAGTGACACAGTAATGGTGGTTGGGGGTAACATTGATAGCGTAATGACAATGGAAGAGTGACAGGCGTGATGAACTATGTATAGGACTCATGTGTCAATAACGTGAATGTTTTGCCTCATCATCCTTTTCTTCTCATTCTCAGTTTTTCGTCCTTCTTTCTTCCCCTTCATCTTTTTTTCTTCCTTCCTCCCCCTTCATCTTCTTTTCTTCCTTCCTCCCCCTTCATCTTCTCCTCCTTCCTCTCCTTCCTTTCTCCTCACTTTCCATCTACTTCTACTTCTCCTCCTCCTCCTCCCTCTCCTTCCCTTTCTTCTCCCCCTCCATCTTTTCCTAATTCTCCCTCTCATTCCCTTTCTCCTCCCCCTCCATCTACTTCTCCTCCTCCTCCCTCCCTCTCCTTCCCTTTCTTCTCCTCCTCCTCCTCCTCCCTCTCCTTTCCTTCCTCTCCTCCCCCTCCCCCTCCAACTAATCCCCCTCCTCCTCCTCCTCCTCCTCCTTCATCTACTCCACCTACAGTAGCTCCCTTCCCCCTTCACCACCACCACCACCACCACCAGCAATATTAGGCCTATAAGATCACCACAGTTTAAGTTAATTACTGCTACAACACCAACCTATTATTTACAGATTACCAGTGCACATTAAACCCTATTATCGATTATTTGAACCCTCTAATTATTTTCTGGGCACCCCCCCCAAAAAAAAAATCAAGATGCATGGTAATATATATTTTTTTTTTTTTTTTTTTTTTTTTTTTTTTTTTTTACAGCGTTTGGTGTTTACGTAAGTTTTGTTTTAATCCATGCTTGAGTTGAGGTGACGCATAATCCATACTACCTTGGGTCAGTCCCCAGATGTCACCCTTGTAGGCATAGCAAGGATATAAGAGGAAGAGATGATAGGATTTTAATAGTAGAGAGAAGGATGAGAAGAAAAATATGACAAGATTTTAATAGTAGGTAGAAGGATGAAGAGAAAAAAATATATAACAACTGGTAGAAGGATGACAAGAAGAAAGGACAGGATTTTAATAGTAGGTAGAAGGATGAGGAGAAGAAATTATAGGATTTTAATAGTAGGTAGAAGGATGAGAAGAAAAAAACATGGCCAGATTAACAGGATTATTAGGGTAGGCAGAGGGATGGGGAGAAAAGATGACAGGATTATTACACAAGGCATGCAGAGAGAGAGAGAGAGAGAGAGAGAGAGAGAGAGAGAGAGAGAAGGAGCAGGGGTGACCAGATTATAATATATGTTTTAAGGTGGTGTGGGAATTGGGGGACAGGCTTGGGGGGTTTTGGGGGGTGCGGGAGTAGGGGGACAGGCTTGGGATGGGGGTGGGGGTGGGATAGAAAGCCTGTCCCCTATTCCCGCACCTCTCCTAACCCCACCAAGCCTGTCTCCCTACTCCCGCAACCCCCAAAACCTCCCCAAGCCTGTCCCCTACTCCCACACCCCCTTAAGGTGAAAGTAAACAACAAATAAATACACAATAAGATCACCATTGGAACTACTTTTTTTTTTTTTTTTTTTATATATACCTACTTCATTGGTGAATTGAACTGATCAAAGCTTCAACTCAAACTGTAAACTTATTAGTGCTCGTGACTATACATGTGTGTTGGTAAATCTGCATGGAGCAACTGAATCCTCCAAACTATTCCAAGCAACAGAACACCATTATTGTTTTTCTGTTTCCTGGCATACTTTGGAGGCATCAAGGCACTCCAATGTAATAAAAGTGAATTACTACCTGAATTAAATGTGTATAGTTGTTGTCGTATCCAAACCTATAATAAAAATAGTCGATACAAAGACATAACACATTCGAACATTAAACCATTATCTTATTATTATTATTATTATTATTATATTTTCATTTTATTAATCCTTTGATCATGTGACGGCGTTATAGGAATCTGTGGTCATAGTTCATTCACCTTCTCTGTCTGTTTGTCTGTCTGGTTGTTGGTATGAGGTGTAGGTTCAGCTGTTATGGTATTTCTTTAATTCTTTACTTTGTTTCTTTCTAACTTTTTCCATTTGCAGTACAGCGAGGGGGAAAAAGAAGAAGAAAAGAAGAGGGAAGTAGAAAAAAAAGAAAAAAGGAGAAGAAAGAGAGATCGAGACCGAGAGAGAGAGACAGAGACAGAGACAGAGACACAGAGAGAGACACAGACACAGAGAGACAGAGAGACACAGACAGACACAGAGACACACAGAGAGACAGAGACAGAGACAGAGACAGAGAGAGAGACAAAGACACAGAGGGACAGAGACAGAGACACACATAGAGAGACAGAGACATAGATAGACAGAGAGAGAGAGAGACAGAGACAGAGAAACAAAGACAGAGAGACACAGATACAGAGAGACAGAGACAGAGAGACAGAGACACACAGAGAGACAGACAGAGACTATGGGACGATTTGATGCCGGAGAATACCTGGACCAACTGAAGGGGGCCAGGACAGAGAAGAAGAAAGGTGGTTCTGGAGGTCAGGGTGGGGAACACAGACCCCGATTCTGTATCTTCTCTCAGGACCCAGTGAAGGACGACAGAATTTGGTGAGTCAATAGTTTTCAATTTTTTTTTTTTTTTTTTTTTTATATATAAATTTTGATTTTTTTTTTTTTTTTTATAAATTTTGACTTTTTTTTTTTTTTTTTTTTTTGTATGTGTGTGTGTGTGGTCCTAGGCAACACACACACACATGCATGTACACATACACATATACACATACACACACACACACTTACACATTGTATTCTCCACATCACGTCGTGACCTTTGACCTTATTTTATTGTAACTCGTTGTTCACTTGTTGACCTCGTGTTTAGTCTTAGTTAGGCTGATGAATACAATACTGCTTAATATAATATCATTTAGGCTTGTTTTTGTTTTTTATTTTTTCTTGTTGCTCCGTTGAAATGGTGACATGCTTTGTTGTTCGTTTGTTTACTTAATTACCTTCACCGACATTCACTGTGACTGTGTTTTGTGTCGTGTGTGTTTCTGTGTGTTTGTGTGAACGTGTGTGAGAGTAAAATGCGTGTGTGTGTGTATGTGTGTGTGTGAGAGAGGGAGAGAGAGAGAGAGAGAGTAAAGCGTGTATGTATGTGTGTGTGTAGAAGATAATTACATCTGTGTAATGGGGTAATGAGGACAGATAATACTCGAGGCAAGAATATGTCTTTATGTGCAGGATTTAATTAACAGAGAGAGAGAGAGAGAGTGAGAGAGAGAGAGAGAGAGAGAGAGAGAGAGAGAAAGAGAGATTACATAGATACACAACCTACACAGACCTTACGGCACATACATACAAGGTGGTCTGGCCTCAATTTTTGATAAATACAAAACATACCTCATATAATTAGTCCTTCAAATAATACCACGAAACACACATACACACCTATATGGAAGGAAGGAGCTTGTGTCATGGCAGAGTCAGGAGGAATCAGAAGCCACCAATTCTCATATACGACGATCACAGGGTCCTTAAGGTGAGGTGAGGTGAGGTGAGGTGTAGCTGTGGTGCATTTTGCCTGTTGCATGTTGACAGGTAACCCAAGACACGACAGACTCCCAACCACACGATATAGTAATGTCATATATAGTTGACAGGTAGTTATGTATGTATGTATGTATGTGTGGCCAGTGAAGGTATATATCTGAAAGCAATCATATCATTTTGCTAAATATGTGTATGTGTGTTTGTTTGTTTGTGTGTGTGTGTGATAGTTAGACGTGATAATATATATATATACATATATATATATATATATATATATATATGTGTGTGTGTGTGTGTGTGTGTGTGTGTGTGTGTGTGTGTTGGGAGGGCGTGGTGTGACAGTTGGGCGTGATAGGATATTCTTGGAAGGATAATCTGATAGGATTGACTGACCCAGTAGGAGGGAAAAGGCTGACAATGATCACGTGAAACGGTTGTGTGTGTGGTGATGGAAAGGGGTGGTGTGTGTGTGTGTGTGTATGTGTGTGTGTGGTGTGGTGGAAGAGTGTGTGTGTGTGTGTGTATGTGTGTATGGTGGAAGAGTGTGTGTGTGTGTGGTGGAAGTGTGTGTTTGTTTGGTGGAAGGGGGTGGTATGGTGGAAGGATGTGACGGTATGGTATGGTGTGATGGAAGGATGTGACAGTAACAGTATAATGTGCTATGATGAAAAAGCATAACAGCTAACAGACCCACCAAGTAACCAGCAGGTATGATACGACAAAAATAAAAATACAAATAAAGGTGTTCTACTCTACGTATCTAATAATAATATAATTGGGTTACCACGTGAACACCAGTTGGTCACTTTACACAGTATACTAACTTACTCACTCACTCACTACATGTTCAAAGATAACACCGTGTTTAGAATGGTGGTGGTGGTGGTAGTGGTGGTGATGTTGTTGTTGTTGTTGTTGTTGATGATGGTGGTTATTGTATTATTGGTGTTGGTGGTGATAGTGATGATGGTGGTAATAGACAATATATTGTTAGTGGTGGTGATGATGGTGATGATGGTGATAAAATGATGGTGTTCTTGGTATAGTGGTGATGAATGTGGTGATTACACGTGTGGTGGGTGGACTGTGGCGTGATAAAGAGGGGGGGGGGACCTTAACCACCCACAATGTGCCCCCTTTTTCTCTTCCCCCCACCCCACTTTTCCTCTACCCCCCACCCTTCCTCATAGTCTCATAATAGCAGACACAGTATATATATATATATATATATATATATATATATATATATATATATATATATATATATATATATATATATATATATATATATATATATATATATATATATATATATATATATTTTTTTTTTTTTTTTTTTTTTTTTTTCATGATTAAAATTTCTCAGTGTCACCCAAAACCATCTTCAGTCATCAATATGGAAAAAAGTTACTGACTCATATTTGGCTTAGAGTTATTCCCGAAACAAAAAAAATAAAACAGTGGGACACGGGTCTCTGAAAGCGATAATAGTGTACAGTTGAACACAGGAATTGGTGGTACTTACAGCCCAGGTGAAAGATAACTTGTCCCATTTGAGTAACCAGGATCTATCATCAGGTATTTGCTTTTTATTACCATCCTCAACACTGACTTCTGCCCCTGATGTCTCGTATTTTGCACTGAGGAACTTGATATTGGGAGAAATTTTCCATCTTTCACTTGGGCTGGGTTGTATCACCAATTCCTGTGTCCAACTATACGTATAAGACTCACATGTGCGTCATCCATCCTGCGCAACACCAACACACTAGTTCGTGCCTGATAATCTTCACTATACCTTATACTGTATGTCTGTCATGTTTGCTGGAACTTGCGCGCACACACCGTCAAGGTTGAAAATTTTCGTGTGTGTGTGTGTTTATTTTTTTTTTCTCACCCTAATGCATGCAACGTCGGCTTTTGTAATGCGTGTGTGTGTGTGTGTGTGTGTGTGTGTGTGTGTGTGTATTAGCTAACAGTACTGTACACTCGTGATACATAATTCTTGACCACCAGAGTGTGAGGAGTAGAAAGCTTTGAATCTCCAGGTATTGTTCATTTCCCCACCCAGAGCACCTATATATAGAGGCTGAGTTCGAATGTTAGGGTATGTGTGATGTACAGTACAGTCACGAGCATTAATAAGTATACAGGTGTGCTTCGAATACCTAGAGACAGTAAATAAATGCACAATAAGATCTTCATTGCAATTAGTTTGTTGGTGAATTAGACTTTTCGAAACTTTAACCAGAACTTATTAGTGCTCGCTACTGTACCTGCCGTTCATCTCTGCTCAAAGATTAATAAGTATCACGAGTGTAGCCAAAAATTTCACTAACATCAATGGGTATATATTATAGTTTTATTACGATGTATAGGTATATACTGTATAGGAATATACTTGATAGGTATATACTGTATAGATATATAGGCTATATGGGGTTTCGTGTTTGGGAAGGATTTTAAAAAGCAAAGGTTTCCTAATTGTAGAGACGCCAAGTATAATGGTGGAGATTATAAACCTTGGTGCT
The DNA here is from genome assembly GCA_034508575.1 of Petrolisthes manimaculis. Taxonomy (NCBI): domain Eukaryota; kingdom Metazoa; phylum Arthropoda; class Malacostraca; order Decapoda; family Porcellanidae; genus Petrolisthes; species Petrolisthes manimaculis. The sequence continues at coordinate 16,242 of JAWZYT010003002.1, read as the reverse complement.
GCCTTGCTAATGGTCCCATTCGTCATGACCTGTCTTGGCTCCCTGTGTATGTGTGTAATCCTTGGCCCTCTCTCTCTCTCTGTGTGTGTAAGAGGCTTGTGGGACTGGACTTCTGTTCTGTGATGAATATATTGTGGATAGGTCTAGATAATTAAGTAATATCACATGAGAGAGAGAGAGAGAGAGAGAGAGAGAGAGAGAGAGAGAGAGAGAGAGAGAGAGAGAGAGAGAGAGAGAGAGAGAGAGAGAGAGAGAGAGAGAACTGGGGCTGTTGTGAAAATCTTCCTATTGGAGAACGTTTCATTTGATTATAATTATTACTCTGAAGTGAAACGTTATGACGAGCATTCGCTGTATTTGACGTTGGTATTTGAGTATGGGTGTGTTCTCTCTCTCTCTCTCTCTCTCTCTCTGTGTGTGTGTGTGTGTGTGTGTGTGTGTGTGTGTATATATATATATATATATATGTGTGTGTGTGTGTGTGAGGGTGTGTTTCTCTGTGTATGTGTGTGTGAGGGTGTGTTTCTTTGTGTGTGTGTGTGTGAGGATGTGTGTATCTTTGTGTGTGTAGTGAGGGTGTGTGCTCTTTTGTGTATTCCTTTGTGTGTGTGGTTGTGTGTGTATATGTGTATGTGCTCTCTTTTTTATTGTGTGGTTGTGTAAGTGTTTGTGTTGCCATTATTTCCAAGAGGGACTTTTCCCCTACATGGACGTGCTACCTTTTTATACTCTCATCAATCATTTACTTCGTCAGCCAGAAGACGTGATGTTATGCGGAGAGGAGTTGAGAGAGGGATAGAGAGGGGTTAGGAGAGGGATAGAGAGGTTGGGAGAGGGATAGAGAGGCTTTGAGAGAGAGAGGATGGGAGGCGTTGGGACAGAAGGGGTCAAGGAGAGGGGTTAGGAGAGGGATAGAGAGGTTGGGAGAGGGATAGAGAGAGGAGTTAGGAGAGGGATAGAGAGGTTTTGAGATTAGGATTGGGAGAGGGATAGAGAGGTTGAAATAGAGGGGTTGGAAGGTATTGGGACAGAAAGGGTCATAGAGAGGGGTTAGGAGAGGGATAGAGAGGGTGGGAGAGGGTGGGAGAAAGATAGAGAGGGTGGGAGAGGGATAAAAAAGTTGGGAGGCGTTGGGAGGACAGAAAGAAGGGGAGGATTTGTGTTGTGTTGTGTTGAGGGAGGGAGGGAGGGAGGGAGAATATAGCGAGCATCTGGGGTCATTAGTTATTGCTCTAAGTTGCTTACGTAAAAGTTAGCAATTGCAGAGTGACACGCAGGAATTAATATTGACCTCTCTCTCTCTCTCTCTCTCTCTCTCTCTCTCTCTCTCTCTCTCTCTCTCTCTCTATCTATCTATCTATCTATCTGTCTGTCTGTCTGTCTATCTATCTATCTATCTATCTATCTGTCTATCTATCTATCTATCTATATCACCCACATCCTGGTTCACATTACCCTTGACCTGAAAAATGTAAATAAATAATAACAATAAATTTTCAGAGGTACAAGTTTGCTCTGTCATTGCTGGAGACGATACTCACACACACACACATACACCCACACCCACACACACATACACCCACACATGGAGGTATAATCTAAGATTATACCTCCATGCACCCACTCCCACACACACATACACACCCACACGGCGTAAAGTAGGAGACATTGCTTTAAAATTATCTCTCCTTTTTTCTTTATTTACGTATAGATAAGGAAAACGAGAAATTCGATCCCGAGTCGATCCCTTTCAGTTTTTCAGATATAGCCCATGTTTTTTTTGTTTTTTTTTGTTTTTTTGCTTTTCCTTCTATGCTTAATTATTCCTATCCATTCTCTATGTAGGCCTATGTATATCCTCTTTAGGTGGCATATGATCCCAGGTGTTAATGAATTGGTGTTTTTCTTCTTTCCCTGCATCTATATACAAACCTAAGGAGGGCTGTGGTACGAGGAGAGGTGATGGCAGGAAGACGGAGACAACTTGACCATGGACACTCACTACACGTATTCCAGCAGCAGGTAAACAATTCATTCAATCTAAACCACTAACTCTATTGTATCCTTGTATGGGACCCTGTGATGTAGCCAGAAAATTGTAGATAAGCGAGTCCTTCAATATATTGCCACGAAACGCTACCTATTGGGAAGGAGCTTGTTTCGTGGCATGGTCAGGAGGAATCAGCAGAAGGCATAGTACACCTATTTTTATACACGATCACAGGGTCCTAAAAAGGTCACCAAGAATAACATAATCTAAACTCTTGAAGGTTATAATCGTATATACGCTAATTAAGTCAAGTCAATAGAAGAGATTTATCATATTACATCATCACCTTATAAAATATAGTGATGTTTATAAAAGGGATTTATCATAATAATTACATCATCATATTGTATTCTGGTTGTTGTATTATATTGTATTCTGGTTGTGGTATTATATTGTATTCTGGTTGTTGTATTATATTGTATTCTGGTTGTTGTATCAAATTGTATTCTGGTTGTGTTATTATATTGTATTCCGGTTGTTGTATCAAATTGTATTGGGAGTTTTTGTTTTCCACCTTCAGACGTCCTCTTGTCCGTCCCGTTCCAGCGGCGAAGACAGTTTCACTAGACACCTCCACCTCACCTATGGTATCCCAGCCAATGGTCCACCACTCCCCACCACATCAAACGGTGAGTAATACACTAACTACACTTCAGAGTTACAAATTATTGATTGGTATACACGGGCGACTCTGCGACATAACTACAAATCGCTGTTATCAGCCACGTAAGGACGACTTGTGTCGTCCTTAAGTGGCAACCACAAAGCGACAGTGTGTCCTCTGGGCCTTAATAACATCTTTTTGTTATTGAGCGCAAATTCATGATGGCCGCGTTACCCGCTTCTTTCAAAACAATATTCTGTATTGGAAGGTAAAACTCATTAGTCACATTTTCAATCATTTACTGACTTTTTTTTATCGTCTGGAGATGTCTTTATTATATCGATTTTTATCTGTTGACTGTTGGAAAGGATATATTTTGTCACTATAGCTACCCTCTTTGGCCTTTTTCTAATCTGACCTAAAGTTATAACACGTTTATAAAAACTGTACAAGGACTAATTGACAAGTTTAACAGCAATTTACCTGTACAGTTTAATACAGCTATATTAGTTATAAGATTCTATAATATATTATTGTATGCTTTCATATACTGTACCGTAATGAAAGTAGTAAACAATGCTTCAGAAAGGTAATGTATTGCATATGGACGAAATTTCTCGGTGGGAGAATACTGTATTGTTTAATGAATAACGTTCAGTGGATCTACAATAAATGTCCCCATAAAGTATATATACGCATTCTATTCATGTTGCTATACGTTAATTCACTGTACTATACATCAGCTAGGGTTCCCAGAAAGAAAATCCTGATGTATAATTTGATACATCAGAGTTACAACAACACACACAGACACCACACAACACACACATACAGTACACTTCACATGTACCCACATACATGTACAATTCTCCAAATACACCCTGACACACACGTATACTTCACATACACCCCCTGACACACACGTACACTTCTCCACATACACTATCACTCTATAAATATATTGCCTTAATAACCACTATACAGTCAATAGCTATTAAACCCAAATAACAAAACAAACAAACATGCATAAGGATTAATGGGTGAGGAAACTTTTATCAGCATCCGTACTATATCATACCAACTAACATGCAGTCAGACTATTATTATTGGTATGGTACTGTTGTCATTGGATGTTTCTTTACAGGGGTGATTGGATGGCGGTCATCACAGCCACACCTGCACCTGGAACGCTACAGTACACACAGGTGATTTCATGCACACGTTTCAGAAGGTTACAGTCAGATTTTATAAATTATACGGTATGCATTTCAGTATTTGATGAGGCTGACGAGAGTCTTTCAGTGTTCAGTTCTCATAGCTATATCAGAGACTTTGGGAACTGATTGAACTAAGAATGAATTAGTGTCCCCAACTGTGCTTCACACTTTGTCCAATATTACAGAAAGTAATGCGTTATGGTTATCATGATCTAAATCGTTTGTTATTATGGCAACTGGATATACACTCTCCTAGTCAATGAATACATATATGCCTTAGTTTTATTTTGGGTAAGTAGAACGTACACAACACCTTTACATATACGGTAGTTAACATTTAATACTGTATATGGGATTTCAAGAGTTCTATGCAGTTATAGCAGGAACCAAAGTCTAATTAAAGATTAACATTCATGTTCATTGCTCGCGGCAGATAAAATAAAGTAATGGTTCTCATAAATGAGCACTTAGAATCATACATTCTGTACAACTTCAGCCAGTGTATAGGATCATAGAAACATGTGCTGAAGCACAAAATATGATGAATAGTTATGCATCAACCAATCCTCAAACATTACCTTGGATGTTGTGCTTGATCATGGGTTAAGTCATTAATAGCTAGATGTAGATTGTAATATTTATTACAGCTTGTATGACAATACCAGTACAAAATCACATCTTGTCTTGTTCTCATATAAATATTAACTAAAATACCAGCACTTGGTGACCATCTGCCTACAGCAGGGATGGTCATGAGGAGTGAGCAATTACAACCTTTATTGGAACAACTTGGCATAAATCTTCTTTTCCTTTTCTCTTTGGACTTTGATCTTCTTCGTCACGGACTCGAGCTCTTTCAGGATGCCCTTATCACTAGGCTCAAGGTCCCGGGCCCGGTGTAAATCCTCCTTGGCTGCCTCTATGTCATTAATCAGATTGTACGCTTGGCCTCGCCTAAAGTATGCTTTAGGGTTCTTGTCATCCAGCTCCAGGGCCTGATGGAAATAAATTCAATATAATAGTAATGACATTACAATAACTCAGGTCATACCCTGCCAGGGAAAGTAGGATATCAAATTTTGAAGAGAACAAGGAGTAGCAATAGTGAGAATTGATAGTGACCAATGAAAGAGTAACCCAGTAAGGATTAACACAAAGTAGGTCAAGTGAAAACTACTATTACTGTACATACAGGTATTGTGTCAGCTTATATCTCATTTTTGAAGGGTTTGACCATGTACAGTATAATAATTATATGCGAGGAATATATTTATAAACTAGCATGGAACCTATGGATAAAGGTTTTCTTTAACTTACATTACTGAAAATTTTCCTTTATTAATAAGTGGGTGCTATACTTTAAATATGCAAAATGAGTTAAAAACTCATCCCTGATACAGATATTCATTGAACTATAACAGTAAAATGTTGACTAACCAGTAAAATTATAATGAGCTGTAAACTATGTGAATGTGTCAATGGCTACCTCTTAAGGTTGGAAAAACTTGTGAATGTGAAAGAAGTAAAATTCAATACAATAAATAGTGTTTAAGGAATATTATTATCAACTTTATATATATTGAATTATTTACCTCTACTGAATATATCTCAACCATCAGATTCTTTAGTAAAACTCTACAATAACTCACCTTGTTACAGTCATTGATGGCTTTGTCATACCATCCTAGTTTAGATGAGCAGAGAGCATGGTTGAGCAAGCAAGACACGGCAATTTTGTTCAGGGAGGAGGTCTCATTGTCGGAAATGTCGTCTCGCTTGGTGCCCCACTGTTCCTTCATACTGAAAACAATACAATAATTTCAGATATACAACAGACAAAACTTTCACACCTGCAACATAAATTTTTTTTTATTCTACTGAAAAATAAACCAAATAAATATGATCCAATGTTACTGAATGGGCTACCATGTTTGATAATAGTGTATTACAGTAAATCACTAATTCCACTGGGCAAATATGAATCCATTTATATTATTATATAATACAACAGCTTATCCTATTTACTGCATACATTGTTTTAACTTAAGGCTAAAGCAATCCAACTCAACATTTATTTATTGGTCTCATTGACTTAAAAATATTGTTCACCGTTACTTGACTCATGCTGGATCAAACATGGCTATCCTTATAATTCATTGTATTGAAGTTTTTATAAGTACAGTACTGTACTGTGAGATATGATACTCAGTAATTTTATCTGTATAGGACTTCAAAAAATGTGAAAAATGCCACTGACTGTGGACATATTATGGCATGAACGAAAAGCTTTGGTTATCTAGAGAGTCTGGAACCAATGCATAAACACAGCCCAGTCCTCGCTCACACTCATCACAACACACTTCAAACCATGCAGAACAGAGCCCTAAAGACAATCACAGGCTGCACAGCTACCACACCTACAGACCACCTACACTATGAAACCAAAGTCCTCAAAATCAAGGATCATCTTGACATGAAGAGGCACACAAACACTTGCTGCAGCCTCCACAAACTCACAACATCCACTACACTACATGGCACAACACCCACACATGCCAAGGAACATTAAAACAACACCTAGCACACGATACCACACACAAATACTATCATCTCTTACACCATGCCCACCCCAAACCAATCTCCAGAAACACATCCATACTCAAATCACTAATCAGTCCATCCAAACACTCAAAAACAACACACAGCTGCATCCATCCATTTGAATCCTCCCTTCCCCGTGAGGACAGAGTCCACCTGGCCAGGCTGCGATATGGCCACCACCCGGCCCTTCAGACATACCAGAAGAGGCTGGATGGAGCCATTGCAGATGCCTGTCCAGGATGCAACACAGCACCCCATACTATTAAACACATTATTGAAGACTGCAATACACACAACCACACTCGCCAACACAACATACACTCTATGAGGGCACTGTGGGAAAGCCTGGTTCAGGTCCTCAGGAGCTCGGGGCTGCTCGGCCAGACAGCTTGAGGAACTTCAACAACAACAACAACAACAGCCCACTCCCAATTGGTCCATGAAGATAACAGTCTGTCTTTATTTATCTATCTCAACGAACAAAATCAAGCTTACTAATTAATATATCACTACAGTGTATATAATGTAGTTTTTACCCCAGACTTACCGAGTAATGTACAGGAGACTCTTTTGATATTTTGCAATGGCAGTTTTCACCTCCTGTTTCTTGAAGGCCAAGTTGCCAGATTCCTTGATATCCTCCACAACCTGCACCAGCTCAGGCACCTGTAATAAAAGACCAATTATGATAAACAAATAAAAATATAATCCCTTGGTAACATATTACAACTTGCATGTTATGTACTTATCCCTTACATAAGATATATTGCCAATTTTAAGTATCCACAACCAGTATCTAAAATGTAGTGTACAGAAGATCTGTAGATATTTCCCATTACCTAGGGGAAAATAAACTGTCACTGTAACAAAGTATTGAACTCACAGGAGCACCAGTGAAGTTAACATCAGAGTCTTCTGGGAACTGAGGGAAAATGTCTTTTGTTCCATCATTGTCGGTGATGCCAAATGATTCGCCAGCCTTGATTTCACCACAGTCATAGATCACACATTTCTGAAAAGGTCAGGCACAAGAATTAGCTAATTGGTTACTCCTCTCATATTTGAACATTCATTGACATTTACAATGTACAACAGGGTGAGCCAAGCCCGAGATTTTAATGGAGCTCTCTGATTGGGTGCTGTGATGCTCGATTTATCAGTCCTTCTCTGCAGGCATTGACTCTGCACTTGCAAGGCGACACATTTCTATTAATTTACATGTAGGTCGACTTTTACATAGTTTATGCATATTTCTTTTACACCAGAGGTTAATGGTGTAAAATAAATATGCATAAACTACTTAGCTAACATAAATTAATAGAGATGTGTCGTCTTGCAAGTACCGAGTCAATGCCTGCAGTGAAGGACAGGTGAGCATCACGGCAGCCAAACAGAGAATTCCATTCAAATCTCAAGCTATGCTCACCCTGGATTCAGTCAAATGACTGGACAAGACTGAGTAAACCGAGTATAGTCACATAAAACACAACTGATTAAGGCATATCAGTATATAATCACACAATTCCAAGCAAATCAATAACATGTTACCCCACTGTGGAAACTAACACTAGGCCAGCAATTGTGAGAGAAATGTTTTTTTTTTTTTTTATACTTAATAAAATAAATATATGAAGGTTTCATACCTCAATTGGCTTGTCCCCTTCCGTCTTGAGATTGCCTAATATTTTGGTGACGCCAAGTCCCTTCACCACCTTACCACAAACCACGTGTTTTCCATCCAAGTGTGGAGTCCCACCCAGAGTGATAAAGAACTGAGATCCATTGGTGTTTGGCCCAACGTTGGCCATGGAGAGGATACCTTCCGACGAATGTTTGAGATCAAAATTCTCGTCATCAAACTTTTCGTCATAAATACTTTCTCCGCCAGTACCATCTTGGTTAGTAAAATCACCTCCCTGGATCATGAAGTTTTCGATTACTGAAAAATACAAAGGTGAAACAATTCAGGATACCTTGGGAATATGCACAAAGTGTATTTAAAGATTACTGTGGTGGTGTCACTATTTTACCCTGCATGGAAAACTGTATTGTCTGGAAAGATGTAGGCAATACTGTACTCAAAGGGTCTTGATGGTGTTACAGTCTCCAGGCAAACATAATACCTGGAGAGAATTTAAACGAATTACAAACTCGATCAGAGATGTATGTTTTAACAGTGTACAGTACCCAGAAATAAAACAATACAGTATATTTATATAATACCCTTCAATATTCAGAGCAAATGAGGTCCTATCAAACTAAACTTACTGCGGTGAAATGTGCATCCTTTGTAGTGTAGTGGGAACCCTTTCTTGCCCACTCCTTTCTCTCCTGTACAAAGAGCTCGAAAGTTTTCTGCTGTCCTTGGACAAACATCGGCAAAGAGCTCCAGTACAATTCGTCCAGCTGAAAACAAAGAATAGTGGTTAGGTTGGGCTCAAACACTTCAGTTAATTTTAAATGCTGCCCACGAGCAGCCCTCTGCGGGACCCAAAAACTTAAAAAAATACTTCTACTGAAATAAACTGAATCTTGAATGGTACAGTACTGTAAAAAAAAAAAAATCACCAGCTATTACATAGTACAGTATCTGGTTCCCTCTTTTTCAAGTCAACTTTTAACAGACAGGAGCAATTTCTAATTGCCACAGGTATTGTTCTCATACATATGGTATATACTATATATTATTAAATTATATTTCATGTTACAGAGTACTGTACACAGAACACTCTGTACAATATTCTAATTCATTTTAGTCTGTTCTTAATATACATACAGTACTTGTTTTATTATAAACTTTTTCGGTTTTGCAACTTTACTACAATATACAATACCGTCCAGTACCGAACTCCTGCTGGGACAGTGATCATGTAAAATTTGAACTATAGTACTATACTGAATATGCTTTAAATAAATAAAAAATATATTATTCAAGCTTAATTATTAACCATAGCATAATTTTATCCTAGGAACTTGTGTGGGAACAGCTACCTGAACTTACAATTTCTACCAAGTTCATACATTTCTCAGAAAAGTACCTCGTGAAACTTGATCGCAGTTATCCAAAATAATTCAGGACATTTCTGATGTTCGTATAATTCAGATGTAAAATATCATACTTCGGTTATTGTTATTTTGCCTTTCAAGATAAGGGCATTTTTCATATTTTTAATATTCTACAACCCTATTAATTGTATGGAATTTCTCTCAATATTTTTTTATATACAGTACTTTGTAATGACTGGGTAGAATGGCTTAAAAAGATGCTAACCTAACCATACCACAAAATCAACCTGACCTAACATGACTAACCTAATCAAACCCAACCTAACCATACCACAAAATTAACCTGACTAATCTAACCAAACCTAACCTTACCTAACCATACCACAAAATCAACCTAACCTAATCAGTCAAACAATTTTTTCCCTATACAGTAAAATATAATAATGTATGTGTTTTCCTCGTGGTGGTCAATAAAGGAAAAAAAAATCCACCAAAATCTCCCTATAATATTACATCCTGCATGTGTGTGTGTGTGTATCACTGTATGCTATTATGTGTGTTTGTTTTTCCGTTCCTCGTGGTGATTGGCAAGGTGTGTGTGTGTGTGTGTGTGTTAGGCTACATACGCATTTCACCACTACTACCACCACCACCACTTATTATTATTATTATTACACACATTATTATTATTATTATTATTATTAACATTTTCCATGCTTTTTAAACCCCCTGACAGTCACTAACTATAATTACTAAGCATAGGTGTGGTTGATACTCACTAACTTCATCTCCAACCTTAACATCAATAAAGACGTATGGGTTGTCAGTATCAGTAGGAGCAGTCATAATGGTTTTTATCTATTATAATACGAGGGTGGGTCTGCTTCTGCTATTGCTGTCTGCTGTCTGCCTGCCTCGGTGCCTACTGCTGCTGCTCTGTTCTGTCTCACTCAATACACACACGTCTGGCTGGCTGGCTGGTCTGATGGGGTCTAGGGGGGATGGGGGTCTGGGGGAGTTGGGGGGTTTCTTGGTGGTGGTAGTGGAGGGGGTTTGTTGGTTGGTTTTGGGGAGTAGTGGGGGGTTTCTTGTTGGTGGTGATGGTGGAGGGGGTTTAGTGTCTAGAAGCTTCATCAGTCTCCCCTCCCTCTCTCTTATAATTATATTAGTCTGTTTTTCTTTCCCCTGCCTCCCGACCCGTCCTTCTCTTTCTTCCTCCCCTACCTGTCCTTCTCTTTCCCATCCCTCCACCCATCCCCCTATCTGTCCTTCTATATATTTCTCCCTCTCCCTCCTCTTCCTCCCTAACCCGTCCCTCTCATTCCCCTCCCCCTCTTCCTCCTCTTCCTGCTCCCTCCACCACCTCTTCCACCACCATGTTGTCCCTCCATTCACCATTATCCTTCATTCCTTCGCTCCTTTCTTCCTTCCAGTTTCTACCCGTCTCTCGCCCCTGCCTGCCTGACAAGCTGCATGCCCTCCCCTCCTTCCCTTTCACACGTACCCCACCCCCATACCCCCCTAGCTTCCCCTTTCTACCCCTACCAAACCATCCATTGTCTAACTTCAGCTTTCACCTCCTCCTCTCCTCCTTCCTCCTTCAATGGTCCACCTCTTTTTCTTCCTTTCACTTTCACAAACCCCTATTATGTCATATCAGTGAGCCTCCCATTTCAATCTAACTGCCCCCCATATCTAGCTCTTTATCTCGACTCTCCATCCTTTTATTTTCCCCTCTCACCTCCTTTCCCCGCCAACCCAGATCCATAATTTTAATTGCATATCCTACTAGAGCTACTAGTCTCTCGCCCTGCCATAATAATTATAAAAGGCTCAACTTATTAACATCCCAACTAATCTGTCTCTATTTTACTTGCCAGCTTTGTGACAAAGGAGCAATATATTATCAGTCTGTCCTGGCGTCATTCATTACACCTTCCCACGAGTCCTTACATATCGTCATGTAGGCGGCCCCACCCACCCATCTAATCCTTTCTTCCATCCCCTCCACCACTCCTTTGGCCCCTCCCAGGTTCCCACGGCAACAGCACCAGACCCAGCCACCGCCTGTCTCTAGTTGCTTTTAGAGGTGAAACCATGTGGACTCAACCAACAGCTGCCAACTTGTACGATATAATAAAGTATACCTTACAAATAATATTATTACGTAAGGAAAAGTTTGACATCATAGAAAACCATTCGTATTACATGGGGTACTTTATAAATAATTCAAAGCGTTTGCTAAGATAATTTTTCATAGTGAATACACAGGTTGTGTATTATTAACTGATTTGTAACGGTACACAGCTTAATGATACTGTGGTGCATTAAATAAAATTAAATATTGTAATGCCAATTATCATTTGACTGATCATGCATGGATCGCTGTTAGTTGTCCTGAGCGCTGTTGAAAAAGATAAAATCAACAAGAAACAACACTCATGTGTCAACACAGGCGGTGACAGGCCAGCCGGGATCAACAAAGATGGATACCTGAGTATCTAACCTATTAATAATTATTGTTCTGGGTGTAATTTACGCCTGGATACATTTACAGCTTTATCCATAAGGTTAACTTACTCTAGAGCAGTGGTTCTTATACTTCTTTGCCTCACACCCCCTCTGTATTATGTATACATCCCGCCCCCCCTATCCCTTAAAATGTTTACCAAAAAGTATAACTTTTGGTATTCATGAACTGAATTCATGGCAGTTTTTGAAAAAAAAAATATATATTATATATATATGCAGTACAGTTGTATATACTGTATATATATCGTTAAATTATCCCGCTTTTCTCGCCTATTTATTTACGGAATATATGGCTTAAAAACTTAAAACATATACTTTTATGTATATATATATAATCAAATTAAGACTTCTCATTTATTAATACTCAGTGTTGTAAATCAAAGATATTAAATCCAAGTGCATCAATGAGGCGCAAATTGCTTTTGTGGATACACATGTGGTTTACACCGAGGTAATAAGTGTAAGTGCTTCGTGGATCCCGGTCACAAAATGCATGTGTCCGTCAGCAGGTGTATTCTGAAGGCAGTGAAGTGGAAGTTAAGATCTCAAGACATCTTTTAGTTCCGTGTGTGGATGATCCCCAAGATTATTCAGGGTAATACAAAAATACTGTACAAGAGTCTAGGAAGCAATCAACACACGAGAAAGTCAGAAAAGTGAGTATTATGGAAGTTATTATCTGTTATCTCCTATGTTGGATCTAGCTTTAATGAACATCCATTTAATTTAATTTCCGGCATATGGTCAATTTCACTGCTTGGAACACGACATAAAATTATGTCATGGGTCTAGGAATTCTACCTGAGAGAGAGAGAGAGAGAGAGAGAGAGAGTGTGTGTGTGTGTGTGACAAGCACTATAAGGTGTGAGAGACTGTCAGTGAGAGTGAGTGTGCTTATAGGGGACAGTGCACTCCCTCACCAACCAACCAGACACACTCGTTCACGGCTGCTGGGTCTGGCTACTAGCTGCTGCTGCTCTCTGCTTGTTGGTTGTTGTGGTCGTCGCTTAAATTGTGTAGTTCTCGTTCACTTTTCCTTTCTTGTTTTTTTCCTCCCTTGTTTCCGTTCTTGTTCTCCCTTATATACTCGGAGTTATCACCAATTTTGTATTATTTCTTCCTTTTCAACTTATTATTATTATTATTATTATTATTATTATTATTATTATTATTATTATTATTATTATTATTAGTTTTCAGTATTTAATTCTTCTTCCTTTTTCTCTTAATTCGTTCATCACGTACTTGTCTCAATCCCTTTCCATTCTTTTCCTCTCTCTCTCTCTCTCTCTCTCTCTCTCTCTCTCTCTCTCTCTCTCTCTCTCTCCATTTATTATGTACAGGGAATTATAATTCATCTGTTATGGATATATATTCAGTTGTATTTACCAGACTGTACTTTTGATTGCCTCCCTTTGGGCGTAATATATTAAATTAAATCAAATCTCACTCTCTCTCTCTCTCTCTCTCTCTCTCTCTCTCTCTCTCTCTCTCTCCGGAAGCACTCGGCAAGAACGCTATCGGAGTCTCTTGAGGTTGTGGCCGGAAGTTGAGAGAGAGAGAGAGAGAGAGAGGGAGAGAGGTGATGATAAAACAATTATTAAGAACACACATACACACACACAGAAAGAGAATGTGTGTGTATGTGTGTTTGTGTGTGTATTAGGGTTAAATAAAGCTGTGATTGTCCTGGATAGGTTAGGTTAGGATAGGTTTGGTTTTAGGAACATTACTATCCCAAGAGCGAAGGACAAACCGAGTGTTAGTGTTGGTGTGGGTTGGTTAGTGTTGGTGTGGGTTGGTTAGTGTTGGTGTGGGTTGGTTAGTGTTGGTGTGGGTTGGTGTGGGTTGGTGTGGGTTGGTTAGTGTTGGTGTGGGTTGGTTAGTGTTGGTGTGGGTTGGTTAGTGTTGATGTGGGTTGGTTAGTGTTGGTGTGGGTTGGTTAGTGTTGATGTGTAATGGATAGTGTTAGTGTGTTTTATGTTTTTTTCACTTATTCCTTCTATTCTTCCACCTCCTTCTCTTTTTATTATTCCTCCTCCTCCTCTTCCTCATTATTATTCTCTTTCTACTCCTTCCCCTCTTCCTCCTCTTCTTTCAGGGACATTAGAAGAATTAGGAGAATCAATTTGTCTTCCATAATCATGTTTGTATCTCTTAGGTTTACTGCTCCTTCCCCTCTCCCTCCCTAGTTCCTTCCCCTCTCCCTCCCTAGTTCCTTCCCCTCTCCCTCTCCTCTCTCTCCCTTCCTTTATCCCTTCTACTCCTTCCCCTCTCCCTCCCCTCCTCTCCTCTCTCCCTCCCCTCCCTTCCCCTTGAGCTTCCCCCTCCCCTCTCCTTTTCTTCTTCCCTTCCTTCCCTTCCACTCTCCTCTCTTTTTTCTTCCCTCCTAGCTCCCCCCTCCCATTCCTTCCCTTCCCCTCTCCCCCCTTCCCCCCTTGGAGAATCAGGGGGCCAGACTTGAATCAGTATCCTTAGAGAGATCCTGCAGCAGAATCAGTATTACCAGAACCATCATTATTACCAGAACCATCATTATTACCAATAGGACCATTACTATAATTTTGTTCGTGATCATTTTAATTGCTTAGATCGTCGTCGTCGTTGTCGTTACTATTATTATTATTATTATTATTATTATTATTATTATTATTGAAGTGGAAGGGGTATAATTATAATAATTTTTACCATTACCATCACTGTAAAATTTTTACCATTACCATCACCGTAAAATTTCTACCATTACCATCACTGTAAATTTTTTACCATTACCATCACCGTAAAATTTTTACCATTACCATCACCGTAAAATTTTTACCATTACCACCACCGTAAATTTTTACTATTACCATCACCGTAAAATTTTTACCATTACCATCACCGTAAATATTTTACCATTACCATCACCGTAAAATTTTTACCATTACTATCGCCGTAAAATTTTTACCATTACCATCGCCGTAAAAATTTTACCATTACCATCGCCGTAAACAAAAAATAATGGTGATCTGTTGCTTGGAATAGTTTGGTGGAATAATTTGATCCAGATTTACCAACACTTGTACTTCCCCCTTTTAAGGACCTTGTGATCGTGAATTAATTAAAATTGGTTGGTGGCTTCTGATTCCTCCTGACTATGCCACGAAACAAGCTCCTTCAATATAAATGGTGTTTCATGGCGTTGTTTGAAGGACTCACTAACCTCCAATTCTGCAAGAGTTAGGGGGCCATATGCAGGGTAACTTACAGTAAATACTGCTTAACTACAACACACACACACACACACACACACAGAGGAGGCCCCCAGTCAGGTAGTAGTAGTAGTAGTAGTAGTGGTGTTTATGGTATGTTCCCTAAAGGACCTGCTGTATGTATTAAAGGTTTGTTAAAGGGGGAAGTTTTGTATTGGTAAATCTGGAGCAACTGAATCCTCCAAACTATTCCAAACAACAGAACACTATTTATTACTTTTGTTAAATTGGTTCTGCTTCCTGGCATACTTTGGAGGAATCAAGGCACTCCAATGTACCGAAAAGGAATTACCCCCTTAAGTAAGCCGGTCCTGTCTGTTTCCTGGCATATTTTGGAGGAATCAAAATGCTGTAATGTGTCAAATGTATACAATCTCCTCCTTAATTAACCCGAAGCTCTTAATCAACCTGGGGGGGGGGGGACGGGGACTTGAAAGGGGGTGTGGGAGTAGGGGACAGGTTTGGGGGGGTGGGACTGGGGGGGTGCGGGAATAGGGGGACAGGCTTAGGGTGGGTAGAAAGCATGTCCCCTATTCCTGCACCCCCCTAACCCCCCAACCCCCCCCCCAAGCCTGTCCCCCTACTCCTGCACCCTCCCGGACCTCCCAAGCTTGTCCCCCTACTCCTGCACCCTCCAACCCCCCCCCAAGCCTGTCCCCCTATTCCCACACCCCCATAATGGACCCTGTAGTGTAGCGTCCCTTTTCGTCTGCTATACCTCTCCCCCCCCCCCCGCACCCCCCCAAACCCACTCTTCAACCCCCACACCACTAGCGCCTGCGTCCCTCTCACCTCACCTCCCCACTCATCTCCCACGGACGCATCTTCTCTCCTTATCTCATCTCACGTCCTCCACTCACTACCTCCTGGGATACTTCGCCTCATTTTCCCCACTCATTTCCCCACTCACCTCCTTGGACACACCTCGCCTCATTTTCCCACTCATTTCCCCACTCATCTCCTGGGATACATCTACCTCAC
>JAWZYT010003001.1:160000-166688 GCA_034508575.1 Petrolisthes manimaculis | reverse complement strand
TATGTGTGTGTATATGTAACATACACACACATACACAAAATTTAATTATACTGTGTATATGTGTTTTATATATATGTGTGTGTGTGTGTGTGGAGAGAGAGAGAGAGAGAGAGAGAGAGAGAGAGAGAGAGAGAGAGAGAGATACACACACACGCACACACACACACACACACATACAGAGAGAGAGAGAGAGAATGAATATGTGTGTATATGGTAATAATAATAATAATAATAATAATAATAATAATAATAGTAATAATAATAATAGTTTTAATTTAATAATAATAATAGTAATATATATAATAGTAATAATAATAATGATAATAATATATATGAATAATAATAATAATAATTTAAATTTAATAATGATATCAATAATAACAATACTGTAATAATAATAATATTTTTTTTAATTATATTACTACTACTACTAATAATAATAATAATAATAATAATAATAATAATAGCAATAATGATTTTTTTAATTATATTACTAATAATAATAATATGAATATAAATATAATTGTAATAATAATAATATGATTATATATAATTATAGTAATATATATAATAGTAATAATAATAAAAATATACATATTATTAGTAATAATAATAGTGATAATAATGATAATAATAATAATAATAATGATAATAGTAATAATAATAATAATAATAATAATTTGTTTTTGAAAAATATTTTGATTTTTTTTTAAGTTTTCAAAAAAATTAAATTAAGTTTGTAGTTTATTATTCAAATTTTTTCATTTCCTTTCTTTTTATATATACAAGTTTTTATATATTTTTTATTTTTATTTTTTTATTTAGTATAAATTAATTAATATATAATTAAAAAAATATATATTACTTTTCCAAAAAAATTACATATAATTATAGTTTATTTTTCATATTTTTTCATTTCTATTCTAATTATATATATGAATTTTTATATTATTTTTAAAAAGCTAATAGAGAGATAAATAAAATAGATAAATAGAAAGATTGATAAAGATATATCTATTTATATATATATATAATAATAATAATAATAATATAATAATAATAATAATGATAATATATATAATAATAATAATAATAATAATAATAATAATAATAATAATAATAATAATAATGATAATATATATAATATAATAATAATAATAATAATAATAATAATAATAATAATGATAATATATATAATAATAATAATAATAATAATAATAATAATAATAATAATTTTTTCTCTCTCACAGGGAGAGAAGTCGGAGGGAGAGACGGAGGGAGAGGGAGAGAGTGAGAGAGAGAGTGAGAAAGAGAGAGAGAGAAAGTCCGGAGTTCTCTTTCAAGTCGGAGATGAGGAATGGTAAGAGAGAGAGAGAGAGAGAGAGAGAGAGAGAGAGAATTTGTGTGTTTGAGAGAGAGAGAGTGTGTGTATTTGTTTGTGTGTGTGTGTGTGTGTGTGTAATAGAGAGAGTGTGTGTGTGTGAGAGAGAGAATAATAATGATAATAAATATAATAAAAAAAAATTCATGTCAAAATTTTGGTTTGTTTTTGGTAAATTTTGGTCAATTTGGGTGCTTCAAAAAAAATTCCGATTGTTCCAAAAAATAGCTCATAAAATCCCGCATTTATTGGTACTAGTAGATAGTCTGTTTAATAGCACAGTTAGCGGATAATAGCAATAACGTAGATTCCATTTTTCCAATTTGGACTAAGGTTTAACAAATTTCTTTTTCGTTTTTGGATTTTTTTAGTTGACAGGAATGGTTTAGATTAATTCTGATTATTCCAAAAAATAGCCCATAAAATTCTGCATCTATTGGTACTAGTAGATAGTCTGTTTAATAGCACAGTTAGCGGATAATAGCAATAATGATAATAATAGAAGGTAGAATAATATTTCCTGTCATTTTTTTTTTTTTAATATCTTTTACAATTCTGTTTCATACCATTTATTATTATATTATTATATATAAAATTATGTATATTATTATTATATTAATATATTATATCCACCCAGGTTGAATAACATTGATATATAGTATTAACAAAAGATACTATTATATATACAATTATTATTATTAATATTATTATTATCATTATTATTATATATATTACTACTATCATTATTCATTATTATTATCATTATTACTATTACATATATTATTACTAGCTATCATTATTATACATATTATTTACAGATGGGTATGTATGTATGTATGTATGTATGTATGTATGTATGTATGAGTGTATGTATGTATCTATATGTATGTATGTATGAGTGTATGTATGCATCTATATGTGTGTATGTATGTATGTATGAGTGTATGTATGTATGTATGTATGTATGTATGTATGTATGTATGTATGTATGTATGAGTGTATGTATGCATCTATATGTGTGTATGTATGTATGTATGAGTGTATGTATGCATCTATATGTATGTATGTATGTATGTATGTATGCATCTATATGTATGTATGTATGTGTACTTATTAGATGGGATGGAGCAAGTAATGAATGTATGTATGTATATATGTGTGTATAGGCCTATATGTGTGTGCATGTATGTATGTATGTGGACTTGTTAGATGAGATGGAGAAAGTAATGAATGTGTGTATGTATGTATGTATGTATGTGTGTATGTATGTATGTATGTATGTATGTATGTATGTATGTATGTATGTATGTAGCACTAATATAATTATCATTCGGTTTCAGCCAATCACCGATAATGTTAGAGTGTGTGTGTGTGTGTGTTTAGAGAGAGAGAGAGAGAGAGAGAGAGAGAGAGAGAGAGAGAGAGAGAGAGAATAATAATTATCCCATTTGAATATCCCGCCAAGGTTCATATTAATTGCATTTCTTACAAAAACATTGATTGTGAATCTTTTTAACATTAATTCCACCATTTTAAGATATAAACTAAAATATTACAAATTATTAACAATGTTAGTTATAAATTTATCTATACTGAGAAAGTTTTAAGGTAAATATATAGTTTTAATACATTAAAATGCTTTAATTATTCCAAATTATTACAAAAAAACAGGATTATATGATCAAAAATAATATTGAATTGTTATATAAAGTAATTTAGAGGAATAATAAAACAGTATAAGTTTTTTTTAAGAAATGGTATTGTTTACAAGTGTCAATAAAGAATTCTCCAATGGCGTCGTGTACAAAATAATAATTAAATATTTTCTTCATTTTCTGGCAAGTAAAGGAAGGATACATTATTCCCATTAACAAATAAAGTAGGTAAGGTAATAAAGAAGTATATAATAACCTTTAAATAAATAAAATAAGGTTGTAAATAAGTTAAAATAGAGTTAGTAATTACCGATGCCCCGGTTTTGGTCAGGCATGTTATTATTTATTTCATTTATTCGTAAATATATTAGTCATTTAATACATTACAATACATATTTATGTATTTATGGTTATTAATAATACAAAATGGGGTAAAATATATACTGATTTGTAATGTATAATTGTTTGTATATAATATTATGAAGTAATAGTGAATACAAGTTAACGTGTTATTTTATTTATTTCTCTCTCTCTCTCTCTCTCTAAATAACTAATAACTAATGTATATTACAGATGATGTGTTTACAATGATGGTATAAATAACAACAACAATAATAACAACAACAACAACAACAACAACTTCCTTCATAAAATTGGTCACATGATCACAATAAAAATAAATTGGATGTTTTATCATTATATATAAGGTTAGTAAAAATTATTATTATTATTATTATTATTATTGTTATTGTTGTTATTATTGTCTGTCCCCGTACTCCTGCACCCCCTTACTCCCCCCCCCAAGCCTGTCCCCTACTCCCCCCCCAAGCCTGTCCCCTTATTCCCGCACCCCTCCAAGCCTGTCCCCTACTCCCCCCCCAAGCCTGTCCCCTACTCCCCCCCCAAGCCTGTCCCCTTATTCCCGCACCCCCCTAAGCCCCCCCCAAGCCTGTCCCCTTATTCCCGCACCCCCCCAAGCCTGTCCCCTTATTCCCGCACCCCCCCAAGCCTGTCCCCTTATTCCCGCACCCCCCCAAGCCTGTCCCCTTATTCCCGCACCCCCCCAAGCCTGTCCCCTTATTCCCGCACCCCCCCAAGCCTGTCCCCTTATTCCCGCACCCCCCCAAGCCCCCCCAAGCCTGTCCCCTTATTCCCGCACCCCTCCAAGCCTGTCCCCTTATTCCCGCACCCCCCCAAGCCCCCCCAAGCCTGTCCCCTTATTCCCGCACCCCTCCAAGCCTGTCCCCTTATTCCCGCACCCCCCCAAGCCCCCCCAAGCCTGTCCCCTTATTCCCGCACCCCTCCAAGCCTGTCCCCTTATTCCCGCACCCCTCCAAGCCCCCCCAAGCCTGTCCCCTTATTCCCGCACCCCTCCAAGCCTGTCCCCTTATTCCCGCACCCCCCTAAGCCCCCCCAAGCCTGTCCCCTTATTCCCGCACCCCTCCAAGCCTGTCCCCTTATTCCCGCACCCCTCCAAGCCTGTCCCCTTATTCCCGCACCCCCCTAAGCCCCCCCAAGCCTGTCCCCTTATTCCCGCACCCCCCTAAGCCTGTCCCCTTATTCCCGCACCCCCCTAAGCCCCCTCCAAGCCTGTCCCCTTATTCCCGCACCCCCCTAAGCCCCCCCTAAGCCTGTCCCCTTATTCCCGCACCCCCCTAAGCCCCCCCAAGCCTGTCCCCTTATTCCCGCACCCCCCTAAGCCTGTCCCCTTATTCCCGCACCCCCCTAAGCCCCCTCCAAGCCTGTCCCCTTATTCCCGCACCCCCCTAAGCCCCCCCCAAGCCTGTCCCCTTATTCCCGCACCCCCCTAAGCCCCCCTAAGCCTGTCCCCTTATTCCCGCACCCCTCCAAGCCTGTCCCCTTATTCCCGCACCCCCCTAAGCCCCCCCCAAGCCTGTCCCCTTATTCCCGCACCCCCCTAAGCCCCCCCCAAGCCTGTGCCCTTATTCCCGCACCCCCCTAAGCCCCCCTAAGCCTGTCCCCTTATTCCCGCACCCCTCCAAGCCTGTGCCCTTATTCCCGCACCCCCCTAAGCCCCCCCAAGCCTGTCCCCTTATTCCCGCACCCCTCCAAGCCTGTCCCCTTATTCCCGCACCCCCCTAAGCCCCCCCCAAGCCTGTCCCCTTATTCCCGCACCCCCCTAAGCCCCCCCCAAGCCTGTGCCTTTATTTCTGCATAAGTCATCAGTAAATTATTATTATTATATTTAATCTCTTCAATGTTTTTCTTTCCTACAGATCTCTAAATTATAATTGTATATATATAGGCCTATTCTATTTAAGACATCAGTAAATAATTATTATATTTAATGTATATATATATTTTTTTCTTTTTATACAAATCTATAACACAATGAAGTTAGAAGTAAATTATTAATGCATTTAATCTATTTAAGGTATCAGTAAGTTATTATTATAGGTATTTAATTATCAATATAAATTATTCTTGTATTTAATCTTTTTATTCTTTTCTTTTCTCTCTAGGTTTTAACACAATGAAGTCTTCAACAAATTATTAATGCATTTATTCTATTTAAGGCATCACTAAATTATTATTCTTATATATATTTAATCTCTTTATTCTTTTCCTTACTACGTATATATTTAATCTCTTTATTCTTTTCCTTACTACGTATATATTTAATCTCTTTATTCTTTTCCTTACTACGTATATATTTAATCTCTTTAATCTTTTCCTTACTACGTATATATTTAATCTCTTTATTCTTTTCCTTACTACGTATATATTTAATCTCTTTATTCTTTTCCTTACTACGTATATATTTAATCTCTTTATTCTTTTCCTTACTACGTATATATTTAATCTCTTTATTCTTTTCCTTACTACGTATATATTTAATCTCTTTATTCTTTTCCTTACTACGTATATATTTAATCTCTTTATTCTTTTCCTTACTACGTATATATTTAATCTCTTTATTCTTTTCCTTACTACGTATATATTTAATCTCTTTATTCTTTTCCTTACTACGTATATATTTAATCTCTTTATTCTTTTCCTTACTACGTATATATTTAATCTCTTTATTCTTTTCCTTACTACGTATATATTTAATCTCTTTATTCTTTTCCTTACTACGTATATATTTAATCTCTTTATTCTTTTCCTTACTACGTATATATTTAATCTCTTTATTCTTTTCCTTACTACGTATATATTTAATCTCTTTATTCTTTTCCTTACTACGTATATATTTAATCTCTTTATTCTTTTCCTTACTACGTATATATTTAATCTCTTTATTCTTTTCCTTACTACGTATATATTTAATCTCTTTATTCTTTTCCTTACTACGTATATATTTAATCTCTTTAATCTTTTCCTTGCTATATATTTAATCTTTTCCTTACTACGTATATATTTAATCTTTTTATTGTATTTAATCTCTTTATTCTTTTCCTTACTACGTATATATTTAATCTCTTTAATCTTTTCCTTGCTATATATTTAATCTTTTTATTCTTTTCCTTACTATATATTTAATCTTTTTATTGTATTTAATCTCTTTAATCTTTTCCTTACTACGTATATATTTAATCTCTTTAATCTTTTCCTTGCTATATATTTAATCTTTTTATTCTTTTCCTTACTATATATTTAATCTTTTTATTGTATTTAATCTCTTTATTCT
>JAWZYT010003001.1:87500-155000 GCA_034508575.1 Petrolisthes manimaculis | reverse complement strand
TATAGTATTATTTCCATTCATTAACCTTTATATTATCTCTTTTCAGTTCACAGACATGGCCAGACAAATGTTACGTGATTGTCAATATGATTTAATGGAGTTAGAACAATGTAAAGATTGTTATAGAATGTCCAATGAAAAGTCAGATAAATATTGGTTTTGTAAACCTTGTCGACCCAACCATCAACTTGTCTATGCTAAACAAAAAGGATTCCCATATTGGCCTGCTAAGGTTAGCAAACAATAATATAATATAAATAATAATAATAATGATAATAATAATAGAAATGATAATAATGATAATAATAATAATAATAATAATAGTAATAATAGTAATGATAGTAATAATAGTAATGATAATAACAGTAATCATAATAATAATAATAATAACAGTATTGATAATAATAATAATAATAATAATAATCTCCCACAGGTAATCCGTGTAGAGAATGAATTATATGATGTTAGTATGTGTGTGTGTGTGTGTGTGTGTGGAGGGAGAGGGAGGGGGAAGAGAGAGAGGGAGAGAGAGTGTGTGTAGAGAGAGGGAGAGAGTGTGTGTGTGTAGAGAGAGAGAGAGGGGTGGGGGAGGAAGGGAAAGAAATGTGTGTGTGTAGAGAGAGAGAGAGCAAGAAAAGTGTGTGTGTAGAGAGAGATTGTGTGTGTGTGTAGAGAGAGAGAGTGTGTGTGTGTGTAGAGAGAGAGAGAGAGAGTGTGTGTGTAGAGAGAGAGTGTGTGTGTAGAGAGAGAGAGTGTGTGTGTGTAGAGAGAGAGAGAGAGAGTGTGTGTGTAGAGAGAGAGTGTGTGTGTGTAGAGAGAGAGTGTGTGTGTAGAGAGAGAGTGTGTGTGTAGAGAGAGAGTGTGTGTGTAGAGAGAGAGTGTGTGTGTAGAGAGAGAGTGTGTGTGGAGAGAATAATGTTTTGAGTTTGAAATAATTATATAGCGATTAATTTAAGTTTTAATTTGAGTTTAATTTGAGTTGAAATAATTATATAGCAATTAAATTTGAGTTGAAATAATTATATAGCAATTAATTTGAGTTGAAATAATTATACAGCAATTAATTTGCGTTGAAATAATTATACAGTGATTAATTTAAGTTTTAATTTAAGTTTAATTTGAGTTTAATTTGAGTTTAAATAATAAATAATTAAAAATGTGGTAATATTTCAGGTAAAACGTACGTCCGCTTGGAATAAAGCGTGTGAAGAACTGAAAAAACACCAAGAACTCCTAACTCAGTCCTTAAACGAACCTGAGCCCAGAACAAACACTACTACTACTACTACTACTACCAATACTACCAATACTACTACTACTACTACTACTACTACTACTACTACTACTACTACTACTACTCCTCCTACAAGGCCGGAGTCGGATATGAGAAGTAGTAGGGATGAACATGAGGCTAGACATACACACAGGTAAATTATAATACATACAGACATACATACATACATACAGGTATATTATATACACACATACATACAGGTAAATTATGACACACACACAGGTAAATTATAATACACACATACATACATACATACACACAGGTAAATTATAATACATACATATATACATACAGGTAAATTATATACACACATACATATATACATACATACATTTATTTATACACATACATACATACATACAAACATTTATTTATTTACACATACATACATTTATACACAAAAATGTATGTATGTATATATATAAATAAATAAATGTTTGTATGTATGTATGTATGTGTGTATTTCCAATTAAAAATATATACATACATACATACGCAAAAATGTATGTATAAATAAATGTTTATATGTTTGTATGTATGTGTGTTCCTTTGAAAAAGTGACATACAGACATACACACACATACAGACAGACAGACAGACATATATATACATACATACATTATATACATATATACATACATACACAAATATGTATATATGTAAATATGTATGTATGTATTTATATGTATGTATGTATGTATATAATTTAATACTATATATATTATTTATTTCAGATTGAGATAGATCTGCAGCACTTTCTTTATCACTACCATTACACTTACATATATCCATGATTACCAAGAGCTTCCTGCACTTTCTTCCACGTCTTGTACTTCATCCTGGCGCCTCCATTTTGTCCCAGTCTTCTCAGTGATGTCACCTCCTCTACATATTGGATCAACAGCAAGGTCCCAGAAGATAAACACATAATGTACATCTACGGTAAGATAACATTTTTATATTGTATCTAAATAATAAGATACTCAATGATGGACTCTATTAACTCAAATTTTGATGGACTCTTATTAACTCAAATTTTGATGGACTCTTATTAACTCAAATTTTGATGGACTCTATTTACCCCAAATTTTGAAGGACTCTTATTACCTCAAATTTTGAAGGACTCTATTTACCCCAAATTTTGATGGACTCTATTAACTCAAATTTTGATGGACTCTATTAACTCAAATTTTGATGGACTCTATTAACTCAAATTTTGATGGACTCGAGTTACCTCAAATTTTGATGGACTCGATCGAGTTACCTCAAATTTTGATGGACTCGAGTTACCTCAAATTTTGATGGACTCTTATTAACTCAAATTTTGATGGACTCGAGTTACCTCAAATTTTGATGGACTCGATCGAGTTACCTCAAATTTTGATGGACTCGAGTTACCTCAAATTTTGATGGACTTTATTTACCTCAAATTTTGATGGACTCGATCGAGTTACCTCAAATTTTGATGGACTCTATTTACCTCAAATTTTGAAGGACTCTATTTACTTCCAATATTGTGACTACATGAAGTAATCTTTAGGAGGAATGAGTTGCTCCTGTAACCCATAAGACTGACAGTATAGTGGTGGTAATTCTGGAGTAACTGGTTCCTCCAAACTACTTCAAACAACAGGTTACCAGTATTTTTGTTGTGAGACAGTATTATACACAGTGAACAATACAAATAAACTTTAATAATAAACATTAATAATACTAATATAATACTAATATACTTTAATACTAAACTTTAATAATAATAATAATATACTTTAATACTAAACTTTAATAATAACTTTAAATGACAAACTTTATAATAATAATAATAATAATAATAACAAACTTTAATAGGCTACTAAACTTTCTTGCTTTCTAAAACTCAAAGATTGATCGCTACATTAACATACTCAAGAAGTTAAACCTGGAGAATTCTACCATCGACTACCTTAAGATTGATATTGAATCCAGTGAACTGAGTTTCTTTGAAGATGTGTTGTACCAAACCCCAAACTTACTGAAGAATGTCAAGATGATGGGGATGGAGATTCATGCACGTCATCGTAAGATTTGATTATATATGTGTGTGTGTGTGTGTGTGTGTATGTGTGTGTGTGTGTGTGTGTGTGTGTATAGTTACGGACAATATTTTCGAGACACGAGAGGAAGTGACATATAGACAAACACGTAGCAGCTTCCCAATAGCGTGTAAAAAGTTAGATTAGATTCCTTTGACTAAATTTAATAGAAAATTCTAATACGTCAAAGCAAAACTAAAAATAATAAGAGTACCGGCACATAAAACCAGGATTATAGTACAGTATCTGCTTTTCGTCACTGTTGCGTGTATCGAAATATCTTGGGGCACATGTACACTCGCAATCCATAATTTGTATCCAGCTATAGATGGGTTGAAATGAATGGAAGAATGAGTGAATACATTTGGTGTGTAAACGAAAAGTATATAGAGATGAGTATGAGCAGTAAAAGCCTATGGACAGTCACGAGAACTAGTATGTGTGTTTCGAATAAGTTACCTAACGAGAGACAATAAATTAATGTGTAGTTGGGTAATAATGTTTCTGAACACTGTTGGCGGCTTCTGGCAACATCAACGAGAGAAAGTATTTATGAATTGAAGGATAACTTTTATTTCAGTGTCTGTGGTTGGTCGACGTCACCCAATATCAGTTATTATTATGTAGTAATGAATAAATTCTATCTATTCCTAACGTGTTTATCACCGACATTGTTACCAGAAATCGTCAACGGTGTACAGATACTTTGTTCCCCAACTGTACAATTAAGATCTACATTGGAATTAGCTCGTTGGTGAATTAGACTGCTTCAAAGCTTCAACCAAAGCTACATACTTATTTATTAATTCTCATGACTAGCAGAAAATTAATTAAGGGACCCTGTGATTGTGTATAAGAATTGGACTTATTGGAGGCTTCTGATCCCTCCTGACCTTACCACCAAACAAACTCCTTCTATAGATGTGTGTGGGTTTCGTGGCAATATTTGAAGAACTCTCTTACCTCCAATTTTCTTACTACATCACAGGGTCTCTTAATAAGGGACCCTGTGATGTAGTCAGAAAATTGGAAATAAATGAGTCCTTCAAATATTGCTTGGTTCGTGGGACGTGGATTAGTCTGGAGCAATCAGAAGCCTCCAGTTTTCATACATGATCACTGGGTCCTTAACTATACACACTTAGGGGTATAATAATAATAATAATAACAGTATTATTATTACCAATGTATCTATTATTCTATATCTATTATTTCAGATGGTCGACAAACATTTTGGGAGTTTTTTCAGAGGCTGGAGTGTCTGGGTTTCAAAGTGATATTTACCGAGATGAACCAAGTGAAAATAAATTGGTTCCTTCAAGGCAAGAAGGTGAGGTCCAGCTGTTATGAGGTGGTGTGGGCAAGGGACCGTCAGTGG
Organism: Petrolisthes manimaculis; assembly: GCA_034508575.1. Lineage (NCBI taxonomy): Eukaryota > Metazoa > Arthropoda > Malacostraca > Decapoda > Porcellanidae > Petrolisthes > Petrolisthes manimaculis. The sequence goes on along the minus strand of JAWZYT010003001.1, from coordinate 150,256 downwards.
TAACCTAACCTAACCTCAACAAAACAAACCTAACCTAACTTCTGCCGTGGTTAGTGGCCACCCCCTTTAGGGGAATTTCCGGAGGGAACGAGGCGTCAATAGAGCTTTAGAAAGATAGATAAATCCAGTGTTTTATTCTTTCACAAAATGTCATAACTTCTGAAAAATAGTTATATTATTAGTTCACTGTTAAAACACAATACTTAATATGGACCACTTACATCATATGTAAGTGCCTTACCTGTACTATTTCTGTATAGGATTTTGTATGTTTACTGTAAATTTACCAATAACAGTTACTGTCCGTTTGACGAGAATGTACAGTAGGCCTACACGGAGCGCGTTTCAGACAAGTATGTCCACTATGGCTGATTGGCTGCCTCCTCCAGGCTCCTTCCTCGGATGTATGTATGTACGTACACACGGGTGCCCACGAGCAGCCCTCTGTGGGACCTCTGTAGGCCCTAAAACTTGAATCCACTCGACACATCCGGTGTAAACAGCAGTTTTACCGAACATGCATATAAATTAATGGTTTCTGAGAGGGTGCGAGTCATGACGTGCCTTGACTTGACGCGACGCAACTCGTTTGGTGTAAACGCAACCTTACAAGTGTTTAATTCTATTAAGAGAGGCTCTGCTGTGCTGGTGGAGTAGTCCGAGTAGGGCCTACAATATCATACAAACAGTAAACAATAAATGCATCCATTTTACCATCCAGTGCATCCACCACCATAACAATATTATCATAAGTTTTGGCGGGTACAATAAGTGACAGATTCCTTACTTTGTCAATAATAACTCCTTTTATTTATGCGTCAAGTCCCTAAATAATAGATACAATTCCCCATAACTAATTAAAACTTATGCTTCTTTGTTCATAATTCTCCTTATTGAAAATTTAATTCAATCCTTGTCAAAGTATATGTAATATTATTAGGTTCCAAAATAATGTATATAATATTATAATTACTCAACTCATTAAAAGTGATGCTTTTCATACCATATAGTATACACTATTTTTATATTTTAAGTTATGTTAATGATTAGCTTGTATCTATACAAGCCACTTTCAATGGCTGGTGGTGCCACTATTTGGTGGTTGGATGCTATCAACGCCACACACACGGGACACAGTAACTGTTGTACCACCATCTACTTTTAGTGGCTGGTGGTAGTATGGTACTACTATTTTTTGTGATGGATGCTGTCAACGCCACCAGACAGTGGTTTCCATTATTATTGTTATTGTCGGTGAGGTATTGTGTATCATCATTAGCTTCATACAGAGGTGAACGTTTCTCCACTTGACATAGCAAATTAATATATCACAGTCAATAATATTTACCATAACCATTGGCCTATTTTTATGTACAGTACAACCACCAGTTGTGTCCACTATAATACCTACACAACCACCAACAATGTCACAACACTTAAGTTTGTTCAAGTAGTTTACTTTATGCTTTCATTCATACATGATATTGCAGTATTTTCCACATTTCTAGACAATACTAACCAGATGAAAATACTGCGTACATACATACAACATACATTACCTCAAAAAGTAGTGTTTGTGTTTGGTTATATAAGCACCTATCCAAGTATGTATAAGTATGTGTGATGGTAATATGAGAGTGTAAGAAGTGTTATGTTGTTACCACCATACATACATACATACATGCATGCATACGTACATTATTATACTGTATACTGTATATACATACATACACACTGGGCCAAATTCACACACACACACTCACTCACACATACTAACATACACACATATACTATCATACATACTGGGTCAAATTCACATACTGTACATACATACTGGGCCAAATTCATACATACATACATTCATAATGGGCCAAATTCATACACATATATGCATACATACTATGCCAATTCACACACACATACACACTGGGTCAAATTTACACACATACATACTGGGACATACATATGTACATACTGTACATGCATACATATATACATACTGTACATGCATACATACTGGGCCAAATTCACACATACAAACATACTGCACCATACTCATAACATTACATACATACACATACATACGGCACCACACACATATACAGTGTGTACATACAGCATCACCACACATACACACACATACATACTGCACTACACATGCTGGTCCAAATTCACACACACACACACACAAACATACTGCATCACCACACACGCGCACACACACATGGACAGAAAAAAAACGAGAATACAGAAAAAGAATTACCTTATCTGCTCAGATGCTCTATTAATCCATTTCTACAATAAAATAATAACTTCAATAAAATAATAACTTGACTTTACCGTCAGTCTGTCTGTCTGTCTGTAGAGGTAAATACGAAAGCCAACAGCAGGAACAAGTGTGCTTTTGCTTTTAGTAGTTATTTAGAGAGTATGAGAAGAAAATGGAATGTGTTTATACCTGCCTTCAAACAAACAAACATATTTCTTAAATATTACGGTTCATAGATAGTATTGTAGATACTGATTTTAGTTTGGTACTTTGTTGTGAATAATGAACACTCTTACAAGAAATTATGGTAATATTCAAGAGTTTGTCCTTGCTGTCTTTTCCACTCGAGATATTCAGAATGTAATGTTTTATAGTGTGTTTTTAATGAATCAGTTGTTTACATCCGTCACAAATGAGTGTTTGGAGATACCACCCCCTTCCGTCCTCCCACCCAATCTCTGAAAACACTCATTTTCACCAAATATGAACTACAGATTCGTCTGAAAAACTCTAGAACGCATTAAATAGAATTTGGTAGACCTCACCTGACCTAACGTAACCTAATCAGGACACCATGTTTAAATGGACAAAATTTTCAAGTAACGAACTTTCTGTCTGATATGTAACGATTGTCCGGTAGCAATTTATGTCCATTAAATCCGAAATCCGTTAAATGGGGGTCCGTTAAACCGAGGGTTGAGTGTATGTATATAATTATGCGTGTGTATATTTATGAATGTATGTATATTTGTAAGGCCATATATGTGTAATATGTAATATACAGTAGTACCAGGCTAATTTAATTACTGTATTTAAAGTTATTTTTTATTTTTTCAGATTTGCCAAAAATGTGTCATCAGATAGTGTCAATGTTAGCACACTGAAAGGAGAAGGGGAACTAACAAATCTGGAACTGAATGAAATTGTGCTGACAGACTTACTGGAGTTGCCCACATGGCTAAGGATCACGAGGGCACAAGTCAACAGGGTCAACTTAAAGATACAATGGACGAAACTGAAAAGTGTTCCTATATTAGTGGTAAATGTCTACAGCCTGTCTCTGTCTATCTCTAAATCAAAATTGATCTGTTTGCATATTTATCTATTGAGAGATTTACTAATTTCTAATAGGATGGGTAGTAACAAATCACTCTTTAGGGGGAAGTTTTGTATTAGTAAATCTGGAGCAACTGAATCCTCCAAACTATTCCAAACAACAGAACACCATTGTTTTTGTTAACTTTGGTCTGTTTCCTGGCCTAGTTTGGAGGAATCATGGCACTCCAATGTACTAAAAGGAAATTATCACCTTAACTGCCTCATTTTCTGCCATCAGTGTTGTCCTGTTTTCTATTTATCACACATGCCTCTCTCTTGTACACCTCTCTATTTGACACAGCTGATAAGTAACACTACTGTATTGTATTAGGTTTAGGCATGCCAGTTGTGTTAGAACTGCATCGTAAATAAACCATTGGCAAGATAGTGATTATAATAATTTTACTTGACTTCTTTTATGACATATGTTAAATATGCTGTTTTATTTCTTGCTAAACCTTATGTTGTTGGCAGAGCCTGGATGAAGTTCAGGTTGAGATGGAGACGTGCCAAGAGTTGCGATCACAAGCAAGTCACACAGTGATGCCGTTATACAGCTCTGGTGGTGGTTATGGCTTTGTTGACAAAGTTAGTGATGGCATGACTGTCACTGTTAATGCCGTCCTTGTCACCTTCCCATCTCATGCCTTCCACGCCTCCTTCCAGGTATACTTGGAAAAAACAATGATATAATTCTTATAGATTAGAATGATAAGGAATTCTAAACTAAACTAGAAGTAGAATTTTATACTCTTTTTAAGTAGAATTTCAGTATTTAATTCCAATAATAATGCTATACTGTATAGGTATTTTAGCATAATATGTACAAATTAATTTATATAGAATATTTGTGTTGTCAGCTCTCACGTATCGTTTTGGACTCTAAATCACCATTGTGGCAAAAAGCAGACCTGCGGTCAACACGACTTAAAGATCCAGAAAGAGGGAAACTGCTCATATTTAAAGAGGTATTGTATGGTGGAATTATAATTGCATATTGAAAATAGTATTTTTCACCCAAAGATAAGAAATTAAAGCTATTATCCATGAGAGAAAAAAAAAATATTAACTGTGTGTATATTTATGTTTGGTTGTGCAGCTCTCCTGGCAGACTCTGCGGAGAGAAGCACGCTCAACCAAAGACCCAGCACTCACACCAACCAGGCCCGTTGTCGCATCACCATAAAAAAGAAACTCACTGGTAAGAGGTTATAATTACACTGGACATACTTAATTTTTGTGTTTTCCATACATGAATAGACACTACTGATACATGGATTGCATCTGTTATTGTTACAGTATTTGTTATATTCTCTATCCAGGTTAACAGTTCTTCAATATTCATACTCCATAATTATCATGTAGGCTATGACAATGTCCTTAAAATTTGTTTATGATAATAGTACAAGTACTGTCTGTTTTTTCCTTTTTATTCCTAAGTGTCTCCTCTTGCTGACCTGTTTTATTTTGAGATACAATAGTTGATAGAAGACAACATTTTCTCTCCTTGCTGCCAGACTGCTCAGTGGTTGGATGTCGACTAGTCCTGCTGATGGATGACCTGTTGTGGGTTCTTACTGACTCCCAACTCACTGCTGCCTTTCATTTCATGGACTCCCTCTCTGATCTTCATTTCTGCGATGACCCTGGACGTGAGTATGATAAATTATTCATGCTTTTTTTTTTAAGGTTTTGTGGTTTATAGGTCAACTACAATTACTTTCTCAATTTCAGTAGTGTGGGATTAGCTTCACAAGAAGAGCCAATGTTATTCTTTGATTATTAGTGTTGTATAGGATATGTATAAAGACAATGAATACACTGTAATAATGGTATTCAAAATGTAACTGAAAGTTTATAAATGTTGTTGAATATAGGGTGTCTCTACAATCCTTATGAGCTTTGCAACCTTTTGTTGTTCCCGTGCACAAGGAGTATATAGATATCCTGTTTAATGTCTTTGATAAAGTCTGATTAATAAGAATTTTAGACAAAGACTTTACAGCAAAAAGAGATACAGTATTACATTGCGTATAAATGTGAATATTTTTTCATTGGCAGTTTGGCACACATGGGGCCAAAGATAACAGTGCTGGTATACTTGTTACATCTTTCAAATTTCATCTTCAGTATGAAGTGGCTGTAGATGTACTGGTGTGTCAGACTTCTGTCTCTCACTTTATGCAACATCCAGTTTCATATATTGCCGTACTTGAATCATATCTTTAGTATATTGAATCATCATGCCCAAACTTATTTTATTTATTCTATATTAAAGAAAGTGAGGGCCAAAGGCTGAAAGCCTTAACTAAATGTTGCATTTTATATAATAGCATATTGGCAGCTTGTATGGGCTTAACATTTAAAGTCATGAAAGTTTGAATTAGTTAGTAAGAAGTAAAATTAAAAATTATCTGAAGACCATTTTCAGAAAATCATTATGATCTATATTTAGGATAATCCTATTAAAGGCGCCCTGGGACAAAAAAGGTCAAGTAAATTTAGGATGTACAGTGAAAGTTCTTTTATCCGGCACCAGTGGGACCGAGAACATTCCGGATACCAGAAATTTACAGGATACAAGAAAGTGTACTTTAAAATTACGTTACTCTATATTCATTCACAAGTACAGTTAAATCTCGATTTTAAAGACCCCTATACAAAGGATTTCAGTAGGTACATTATTTACACATCATTATATAACTATTTATGTATATATTATTTACACATCATTATATAACTATTTATGTATATATTATTTACACATCATTATATAACTATTTATGTATATATACAGATGACTCTCAAATAAATCCGAGAAGTTCTTATACATAACGAGCGAAATTATAATAAATATGTCAGGAAATTATATCACTGTCGTCTGTGAAGTGTGTGTGTGTGTGTGTGTGTGTGTTGCCACCACTTCTCCCCCCCCCCCCCCTACCCTCAGTCTCCATTCACCCTAGCTCAAGGTCAAAGGAATATAGGCCTATTTCACCTTGTGTGTGACTCGCTCATTTAGTTTTTAGTAATTACGAGTTAACTTCAACACTCAGTCATGTCAGGTGGTACATTTACAAAACGGAAGGCCGTATCCTTCTATATGAAGATGGAAGGTTGTTCTCAAACAGAGAAAGGAGAAGGAAAACCAGAGTATGCATATTAATAAAATGTAAACAAACGATATCACACTATCTCCCCCCCTTCCCCCCTACCACCTCCACCACCACCACACATGACGACGACTCATTTCAGTCATGAGTTGTCTGCAAAAACCTTATTACAAATTGTTATATGCATTTAATATGCTTAATATGAATTGTAATACTGTATTTACATTTGTAAAGTAACAGTACAGTATACTTCTCTTCACTTTTAACACTGGTCACTCCCTCCTCACTCTGTGCTCTGAGCGGGTGAACGTGGCCGCTCTTTTTGGCTATATTTATAATTTTATGAAAAAAAATGCCGGATACGGGAAGTTGCCGGTAAACAGAATACCGGAAAAAACAGCTTTCACTGTAAATTCTATTTTATATACTGTATTATTAATATCTCATTTTACTGTCCTTAGATGGCTACATGTACAATCTTGTACATGTACTGTATTTTACATACTGTACTGTATTGCAGTTTCGTATCATCCAGGTTTCAAATTGTAATGTTAACACTAACAGTGTGAATGGTTTCTGCTCCTGATGGCTCATTGTTACTACAGTAACAACTCCCTTACCACCCTTCTTTCATGTATGATATCCTGAACCATCCCATACAGTATACTCAACACTACTTATACTTAAATATACTGTGTGCCCTGTTCACATAACGCAGGAATATGTAGATTAATTGCTATCAGAACTTTCTAATTCAAATATAAATACAACTCATCCTTAATTATCTTGATTGTAATGATTAAAGAAACAGATGTTCTCCTTGATGTTGATATGACAGTACTGTACACTGTACTGTATTTACCTACTCAGTAAAATTAGCATATACAACCCCAGCTCTTCTCTGGAGTTTAAAAGTATAGTAGAATACTGTACTGTTCTTCACTTAGAGAGAATCAGTATGCCCAGAAATCTGAAACCATTATGATTACTTTATAACTTGGACTGCACTGTACTTCTGGTGGTATTGTAGTATATACAGTAATTATATCATTTTAATCACTAAGGTGTTCTATGAAATCAACTTTGTCCCATAATCCATATGCAATTGACCTCTGGACTTGTAGGTTAGTACAGGTATTAGACTATTCCAAAAATTAGGCCTCCTACCTTCCACAGTGTGGATGACCTTCTCTGGGCAGAAAATGTGTTGGTGGTGAACAAGGAGCTGAGGAAGACACACTCTCAGATTGTAACACTGTTCAGACCAGGTTCAAGTAGGATACTCACCGTTTTTAATTGTACAGTGCTGTTCTTTTTACAGTGTATCATATTTTCAAGCATAGTTAAGTATGGCTCTCCCAGCTTTCTCCCATGTATTTATTTATCATGCACTTGTACAGTGCATTAGTCTCTTTTAATGCATAAAGAAAGCTTTATTATGTCTTGTAATTTTTATAACTTTCATACAGTGTTTTAATTATTTCTGTGTTTCCTTGTTTATATGCTATCTTCACACTTTCATCCATACCTAACTAAGGTCTCTTAAATTAGCTTCACATATTTCCCTCGTATTTTATGCTCATTTTCTCAGGTAATAATTATTTTTTATATATAAGCATTATCAATTTTACAGGTAAATAATCCATGTTGACTTATAATTTTATATGGCATGTCTATTTCCTCCTGCTTATGAGGTTTTGCATTCTCAGTTATTTTGTCTATTGTGCTCATTTTTACAGTGATCTTATTTACCATGTCCAGTATTTTTTTCTCTTATAAGTTGTAGAGTTGTGTCTGCACCTCGGCAGCTGATTCTGAGTATTTCATAGTTCTGTATTTGTTAGTACCTTTCGTACCATAATATTATTAAAGATTTTTAAACCATACATTTTTTACACAGTTTCACATTAATATTCTAATGATCATGGACAGGTATAACATTATTCTGATTATTAGTTATTAATATTTTGAGTAAGGTATGTCTAACCCAACACATATCCAGAAACAAAAATACAGTACAGCAGCTACTAGACAAATGCAGTTTCAGTAATCAAAGTCAGGTTTTTTCAGGGCTACATAAGGATGCTGTAATAATAACAAACTAATGTTCTTTCCAGGAAAACTACTCAGGCACTGTATTCTTTAGTGCAATCAATATGGAATTCCTTATGTTTTTAATGTATGTACACTCGACCCTGCATTTCCCGGACCCCCTTCTGTCCGATTTCAAATTTGCCGGACAATATGTGTGAGTACCAGACATACACTCAGACCATCCAGGAAATGATATAAAAGTCTGTGCTGCTACCGTATTTCAAACTTCCTGGTACCCTACCTGTGATATGAACATAAATTATAAATACATTACTTGCCTTGTGTTGTCTCCTCACGTAGACAGAGCATTGCTTTTGTGATAATATTTTGCCTTTTCAAGGACCAAGATAGCTCCACCCACCAAAAAAAAGTAGGAAAGCAGTGCATTTGTGTGTGGTATAATTCCTCCTTCCACGTGGCACTTCACAAGCATCATACACAGCTACCTCAGACAGTGTTGCCGGCTCTGCTTCACAAAATTTCTCCAACTTCAAAATGAAAATTTCCCGTTTTACCTCAAGAATTCCCTGTTTACTCTTGAACAATCGTTATATAATTTCCCTCTGTGGTCTTCAAATTCCATAAAACAGAAATTTTGCTGCATCTGGCAACATTGACCCCTGACTCTTGGTCCTGTAAGGTAATGGCAGTGGCCTACTTTACAGTACAGTATACTGTACATTTACTGTTAATACACAATGTTTTGTATGTTAGTACAGTTACAATATGATGGTTGACCTCCATACTGTTCTGTTGAGTGCTGAACATACTGTGTTATAGGCAGTGACACACAGACATTAGTAAGAGTCTGGTACAAGTGGTGATTCAAGGACCGAGTTGGGTAAATGGCCGGCAATAGTCAGTAACCAGACATTTGCATTTCCCAGACATTTACGATTCCTGGACTGGTGCTCCCCCCTAATTGTCCAGGGAATGGAGGGTCGAGTGTATATGTGTGTGTGTGTGTGTGTGTGTGTGTGTGTGTGTGTGTGTGTGTGTGAGTATGTGTGTGTGTGTGTGTGTGTGTGTGTGTGTGTGTGTGTGTGTGTGTGTGTGTGTGTGTGTGTGTGTGTGTGTGTGTGCTTACATCCAAACGTTAGTACAAGTGGGGGAGCAGACCTAATTGATCAGTATTGGATGTCTGCTCTGACAGTGGAATGTCATATTGAGCTGGTGACAAAAATTATACTTCCTCTTACATTAACTTTAATGTTCAGTTGAGAGAATGACCTCATCTAGTCTCTGAGAGACCACAATACAGTACAAATGTATTTTATTACTACTTTATCACAAAGTAACAAACTAATTGTGACATATTGCTTTTACATAGATACTTTTCCAACATCTATAAAAGCTAATGATAGTATCTTGCTCCTTTGCAGATTCTTTCCCAACATCAAAATCATCACGGAGTTATCTCAGTCATCCAACATACGCTTCATGCAGTTGTGTGCTGGGGATGCATACGCCTTACACCTGTCTAAGATGGAAAAGGTACACGTCCTCTCCCCACATGACCCTATAGATGGACCTGAGCGGATTATTGAGTCATTGTCACCGGTAACCAAATCACTGTTTAATGTTTGGGCCTAGAGTGTTGGTGTCTTCCCCCTCCATCCCATCCACCTTGTACCATTCCCAGACAACCACTACCCAACTCACTAACCCAACCTCTCCACGCACACACATTATCCCAGGAATTTATTCAGGAATGGTGTCCCAAGCAAACATACCAGTTGGTCCAGCCCTGGATAGGATACTCACAGTTTTACATGGTATTACTTGGTAAAAGAAGGTAGGTGGGTAAGGGTTGCCTCACCATCCATCACCAGCTGTATGCCCCCAAAAGATTAGCAGCATTAGTTGCTCCAAATAATGCTATTCTAAATTAGTATATGTCACAAGGAGAGGTAATATTAACCAGATTTCTGATCCACAGAAAATCAATATTTCTAACTGCAACATGAGATATGCTTTCTCTATGTCCCTAATAAACATCTAAAACAACTTAGCCAAATTAGGGACTAAAGATAAGTCTGTATACACATAATCTTTAAGACTGAGTTTTAGGAAATGCCTTGGCTGAACAATCAAATACATTAACTCCTTGGTGAGTGAAATATAGTGAATTAGTAAATTAATAGTCACCTTATAATGATTATGTATGGTCTCTATATATTCATAATGTAACTAGTATTTGGTTACAATACTCTGGTTAAGCTATGAAGTTTTTCTTCAATCTGAAGACTCTACCTAATTCTCCTTCTCTTTACCTCTTTCCTACTTGTATGTGGAGTCAATGTGCCACAGTAGATCCTCCATCACCATACCTATCCTGTATGGAAACGGTTCACATTAATGACTTGGCAGATGATGGTGTTACGGCCGGATGCCTTTCCTAACAATAATCCTCCCTATTGTAGGGAAGGATACAGCTACAACCAGTAGTCACCTTCATGGGTAAAGATCAGACATCTATGTGTGTGTGGCTGTCACTTCCCATACATCTTTAATATTGCTCAGATCAGATGTCTCTTTGGACTATACCTCACAGGGACCTATTGACCAGCCTGATCCAAGAACACAAATTTCAACTAGGTGGTATGTGGCCCAGTTCCCCAAGGCTGACCTGCCTACAGGGTTATAAGTATCTGAAAGGATTAACCCTGAGTTGAGGAGGTCAAGGTGTAGGTTACACATCTCTTGGCTGAAGCAAGTTGATGACTCTGGCTGGGAGGTACAGGTTTGGGGATAGAAAGGGTGACTGTGTGGAGGCTTCATCAAAGGCTTCACTTCACAAGAGATGGTGACAAAAGCTGGACAAGCAAAGCACCACCTAGTAATGTTGAGGATGAAATGAGGTTTTATGAAATATTTATTGTGACTAGATGTGTTGGCTTGTAACAGGTCAGCTTGTCACATATCTATCTATCCTATAAGTCCATACCTGATACAAAGTGTGAGAACATGAGCTGAAGAGGACTAGATGAACCATTTGCTGGCTATTTACCCAGAGCTGTGGAACCTATTGGTTTCATGTGTTGCTATGCAGAAGTAAAGTGGCTCTAAATTTCCCCTAAAGTTATATGGAATAAAGCAGACTAGTTTTGTATTGAAGCTGAAACAAAGGGGCAATTTTATTATACCAATATTTTCCATTTTTATTAAAAGTGCATTCAGTAGCAGCCTTTATGAAGCATGGAAACAGATAAGTACAAAACTGTCAAGGACTAAAGCTGCTGGGTATAGTGTGACACTGATCTGGAATATTTCCTCCAGTAACAAGTTAATAGTGATTACCATCCTCTCCCTCAATACACCCCAGTCACCACCATCCACCTTCCTCTACTCACCTAGTAAAGTCTTCTTACATCCACAATAGTCAACACATAGCAGAACCCCATGGTTGCAGCCAGCTTGTACCCAGCTCTGCACAAGTCAATATTGGATGTTTATTGTAGGGAGGGTTTGTCTCAGTTAATATGTGGATTACTAGTGTTTTGCAGTGCAGTCAGCATCATTATACATCATCATTTATTTTCTTTCAATGCATTCTCGTGTTGTATTATATTTATGTGAGTTTACTATACTATATTTGGTTTACATAACGTCTCCACTAAGATCAGCTACACATAAAGAATTCCATATAGATATACTGTATACTGGTATTGTATACCTCAAGAGAGTAATGAACTGTACTTTGCTGTCTTCATCTCCTCACACACTTACTCCCAAGTATCAACCTAGCTGTATGGAAATAAATAGTGTCTTTTTAAGTGTGGAGCTGGTGTCTGAGTTTTAGCAGAGATGGGAATAGTCAGTGTTAGTAGCTGATGGAAAACCTTCCTCCCATTTCCCCCTTTCCCCAGTAGTCAGTTTTTTAGGAATAAATGTAGCTGGTGTGTATTTATTTTCTGTCTATATAATTGTTTTACATATGAAAAAAGGTGGTTTAGATTACACTCTAGAGATGCCTTTATATGGATTGGATGCTGAGTGTAGTGTACCATCAGGTAAACCTTCAGTCGTATAGGAATTTTTGGTTGAAAGACACAACTTTCATTATATTTTGCTTTTCTTGCTATTTGACTGAAGGTTTGCTCTCCAAATAAGCCAACTAGACAAATGCATTGTTCTCTGACAGCTTCCCAATTAAGTCCTAGCAAGCACTGATGCTGGCTGGTATTTCAAAAATATTATTTGATAGAGGAGGAGTCTGGCAAAAAAATCTATATGTGGAACACTTGAAATAGTTGTGATGCTAGTTTTTGTTTGTTCACCCACCAAACATAGTATCTTAGCACCTGGAGTTGAATATTTTAAATTTGATCATTACACCTAATGCCATTATGGTGAGGTTTGTAAGTGATTTAAGACCAGTTTCAGAGTTAATGGGCCATTTTACCATTTTCCTTTAAGGTGGATTGGTACAGATGGTTTTTTTGCCAGGTGTAGGTAGCATGTGACTGTGAAGCTACAGGAGTACAGTGGAATTAGTTGAGAGTTACAGTAGTGTTAGAGAGGACCAACTAGCTCAACAACTGTATCTTCATGTGTATGTGTGTGTACATCTCTTCCTCTTGCACACACACATTTGAGGGTTTTGGCGCCAGGGTGTATGATGTCTGTATGTGTGTTGTCTCAAATTTAAGTGTTTTTCTTGCCATGCTTTCTCCTTGCTTTGCCTCAGTTACCCTACAAGTCAAGGGATCAGGTTGAGATCTCCCAGGGTTTCCTTTTGATCTCCCAGGGTTTCCTTTTGATCTCCCAGGGTTTCCTTTTGATCTCCCAAGGTTTCCTTTTGATCTCCCAGGGTTTCCTTTTGATCTCCCAGGGTTTCCTTTTGATCTCCCAGGGTTTCCTTTTGATCTCCCAAGGTTTCCTTTTGATCTCCCAGGGTTTCCTTTTGATCTCCCAAGGTTTCCTTTTGATCTCCCAGGGTTTCCTTTTGATCTCCCAGGGTTTCCTTTTCAGTGGAGTTCCTACAATAGAATAAATTGGTGCATCACTGATTGGCCTCCACTTAAAATAGACAGCAAGCAAAACTAATGAAGGACTCGCCTTTGCCCTGTCCTGAAAAAAAAGAATTTATAATTCTAAACTTTCATGGGTATTTTAGTTTAATTTTAGTTTACTATATTGGCAGTTGTTAAAAAATAAATGGAAGGTTCCCTTTTGCACTTTTTGTTGGATTTGGTGATTGGTGGGATAATGGTTGGGTAGCATTGATTACCTAAATATATTATAGTATAGGCGAATATTGTATAAAGTAATTTATACATAAATAAATAATATGTTGGTGTGAAAAAGAGAGGTGTAAGTCATAAATTTGATATTATGACATCATGGAAGTTGTATAGTGTTCCGTTGAAAAAGGAGAATGTTTTGGTGAGGAGAGTGTAAAGAGAATGGAGTGTCGATCAGCTGATTTGGTGAAGAGAGGAAAGAAGCTGTTTGTGTTGTGGATTTTGATAGTAAGAAGAAGTTGTTTGTTTGTGTGTTGCTGTGGTGAGTTGGGTTGTAGTGTTGTTGTTAGTTATTGTTGGGTTGTAGTGTTGTTGTTGTTAGTTATTGGTGTGATACATCCAGAAAAGGCTTTTATGGTTTTGTAAAGTGTTGGTGTCCGGTGAGTTGGGTCAGCAAGGAGTGCCACCAACATATACATTCCTTTCTACATACATGAGCTAATGTATAACTATAATACATTATTTTGTGTGTCATCTATGTAATCATTGTCAAGAGAGAGAGAGAGAGAGAGAGAGTGTGTATGAGAAAGAGACAGAGAGAGAGAGAGAGAGAGAAAGAGAGAGAGAGAGACAGAGAGAGAGAGAGAATAATAATAATAATAATAATAATAATAATAATACATACATATTCATATCCATAGTATCCATATCCATAGTATTTGCGATGGTAGTAGTCATGAACTCCATAGTATCCATGGTAGTAGTATTAGTAGTAGTAGTATTTATATCTGCTAATACTGGCCTGTAATAATAATAATAATAATAATAATAATAATAATAATAATAATAATAATAATAGTATATATAATAATAGTATTATAATAATAGTAATTATATTTATATTAATAATATCTATAGTAATAATAGTAGTAGTAATAATAATATTAATAATAATAATAATAATAATAATAATAATATTTATATTTATAGTAATGATTATAATAATAATAATAATAATAGTAATATCTATAATAATATCTATAGTAATACTAGTAGTAGTAATAATATTAATAGTAATAATAGTATTTATATTTATAGTAATAATAATAATGGTAATTATATTAATATTTATAATAATAGTAATAGTAATAATTGTATTTATATTAATAATAATAATAATAATAATGTAACAAAAGGATATATACAGTATGTATGTAGGTACAGTATATATATATATATATATATATATATATATATATATATATATATATATATATATATATATATATATATATATATATATATTTACAGTATGTATGTAAGTACTGTACAGTATATATGTGTGTGTGTAAAAATAATAGAGAGACAGAGAGAGTGACACAATTACAGCTATTCTACTGTAATTATGTCACTCTCTCTACTTTTTTACATATTAATATACTGTAAATTTTTTGTCCTAATTTATTTACATAAATATTAATTAACTTGCCTTATAAATCAAAGTTAATTTTGATAATTAAATATAAAGAAAAAATTAATTACAATAATTAATGTTTTCAGTAAATGTTGAAATTCATTATTTATATATATATATATATATAATAAAATTTATAATAATAATATAGATATATATTTTAGAGAGAGAGAGAGAGAGAGAGAGAGAGAGAGAAGAGAGAGAGAGAGAGAGAGAGAGAGAGAGAGAGAGAGAGAGAGAGAGAGAGAGAGAGAGAGAGAGAGAGAGAGAGAGAGAGAGATTGTGTGTGTGTGTGTGTGTGTGTGTAATAATAATAATAATAATAATAATTGTATTTATAATAATAATAATAATAATAATAATAATAATACTTACATTATTACATATTCACTAATTAATGGATGTGTTTGGAAAATCGCAATCAATTTTACAAACGACTCGTATATGAAAATCAAACACACAAGCGTCGAAAAAATCTCCTCGGTAAAACGTGTGAATTTCTTGACGATGGCGACGGCCTCAAACGCGGCCACCAGCAATCCAAACACCGTCATCCAAACACCGATCCAAACGCGCAGGCTCAGGAAGTCCAGCTCGTAGGTTTTGGCGAACTGTGCAAACGGGGAAAACAAACACGTGTTAAAAAACAAACGTGGAAAAAAAAACCATTAAAACGTATGAAAAAAACATGTGATTTAAAAATACAAATAAAAAAACATTATTTTAAAATATTTGTAAATAAAACGTGCGTTTGTTAAAAACAAATGTGGGAAAAAAACATATGATTTAAAAATATGTTAATTAAAAAACATGTGATTTTAAAAATATGTGTAAATAAAACGTGCATTAAAAAACAAACATAGGAAATAAAACGTGATTTAAAACGTATGAAAAACATGTGATTTAAAAATATATATAAAATAAAACACGTGAATTCAAAATATGTATATAAAAAATACACACACACACACACATACATACAGAAAAACATACATACATACACACACAGATACAGAAAAAAAAAAAAAAAAAAAAAAAAAAAAAAAAAAACGAAAAAAAAAAAAAAAAAAAACACCAAATTAAAAAAACAAACAGAAAAAAACACTCACGTGATATAATGACATGTGGAATATCATGAGAGGTCCTGTGGCTCCGACAATGAGTAAGAGCTGACAAGCGAAGAGTGCAAATAGTAGACCATTCACACAGGATATTAACAGTGTCTCCCCTACGCCTATCAGGTTGTTCATCTGGTCTCCTGTAATGACACACATATAGTCGGGTGAAAATAATAGGTAAAATCTGTTTGTGTGTGTCGGAGAAATTTTTTATATTTTTTTTTTTTTTTTTTTTTTTTAGTTTTTAATTTTTTGACACACATACAGGGGTGATTACACTACCCTAAATACATACATATGTGCGTAATTTATCCCTCTATCACACGCACATGTCCAAATTTCAATACGCACACACACACGCACACAGACTAAAAAAAATTTAAATACATATATACAGTTGAACCTCGTTATTTCGGACTAATAGGGGGGAGAGGGTGTCCGTATTTGCGGTTTGACCGAAATTGCGACGAATTTTTACGAGGGGTACGAAATAAAAATAAAAAAACAAAAAAAACGTGTTTGTACAAAAATTAACACAAAATACAGATATATCTACATAAATAGGTACGTAGTGATGTGTAAATAATATACCTAAATGTTATTAAACCTTGTGTGGTGAAGAGATGAGTTTATTTCTTGCCGTGATCGTATAGTGGGACGTATCAGAGTAGCTATTTAATACTGTTTAATAAAAACAAGAATGATGTAGTGATACGCAACCACTCCAAGTCTCCAACCCGCGCTTGTAAAGATAACAAATCACGCATGCGTGGTAGTGGTCTAGGTGGTAGTGGTCTAGGTGGTAGTGGTCTAGGTGGTAGTGGTCTAGGTGGTAGTGGTCTAGGTGGTAGTGGTCTAGGTGGTAGTGGGAAGGGGGAAAATAACGGGATATCCATTGTTTACATTTTATTAGCCATACTGTACTCTGGTGTTTCCTTCTCCTTTATCTATTCCAGAAACATCTTCCTTCTTTCTATGGAAGGATATGGCCTTCTGTTTTGTAAATGCACCACCTGGCATGACTGTTGAAGCTAGTATTTAACTCGTTATTACTAAAAACGAGATAGTCACACAAGTTGACAGGGCAGGTTAGGCCTATATTCCCTTGACCTTGAGCTATAGGGTGAATCGAGACCGAGGATAGGGGGGGGAAGTGGTGGCAACACACACACACACACGCTTCACAGATGAGTGATATAATTTCCTGACAAGTTCATTATGATTTCACTCGTTTTGTATAAGAACTCCTCGGATTTATTCGAGAGTCAACTGTATATATACATAAATAGGTATGTAATGATGTGAAAATAATATACCTACTGTATAATGTAAAAAATATAATAGGAAAAAATAGAGAAACCAAAATTCAGACAAAAAAAAATCTCCAGCGGATTGTGTCCGAAATAACCGAAATCCGAAATAACGGGGTCCGAAATAACGAGGTTTAACTGTATCTCCTTACTCGTACACTGCATGAAATAATAAGAAACAAATATAATATATTCTGGCAACCAACCAACCAATCAATAAGTCAACCAACCAACTAGTCAATCCATCAATCAATCAACCACTCAACCAACCAACCAACCAATCAATCAATACTTAACAATGGTTCCTTTCCCCTGCAGGCGTCTATCTCTATGGTGATGTTCATGACGTCTGATGTTCGTGTACTCATAAACTACTTCTCCTTCAGTGGTAACTTAATGGGTCTCCTGTGTATCTCCACCTTCTTCTACTTCCGCATCAAACATCCCGATATGCACAGGCCTATTAAGGTGTGTTGTTGTTGTTCTTCTTCATGTAGATGTGGATTATTTTTTAATACAATTATAGCTTGTCTGTTTCGTGGCCTGTTGTTATAAGCATGCTGGTAATGAATGTGTGTGTGTATATATATATTTCAATTCATACCATCTTAGTTAAGGTCTCAAATCTACACAGAACCTTAAAGAACTGTTACATTTTCATCAGGCTATTGAAATGACACTTAAGATCATATTACAAGACACTATTATCAAGACACTATTATTATTAAGACCATATGATAAGACACTTAGATAATAATTATACTATAGTTAGGTTACCACAAGTGTACAGGAGAAGTGTGTATTATGTCCATCTAACTCCACACAATTCATCAAATGAGACCATGTATGTAAAGCGTCCAATACCTCGTAGTATCACTCAGTATAAATAGTCGCCAGGCACAGGTTGAAAATTAATAATAAATACAAATAAAATAAGGGGACGGGGTCAATAGCTCTGTCCTGATGGTTTAAGCAATGGAGGTTCATTTTGGGAGGAGGTGGGAGAGGGGCAGGAGTGATTTATAGGTGTTGTACCACTGATCCCAAAAGAACTATTAACCTATATTGTGCCTCTCTCTCTCTCTCTCTCTCTCTCTCTCTCTCTCTCTCTCTCTCTGTTATTCTGAGAGACTTGTGGGTATGTATGACTGAGAGAGACTACTGGGTATATAATATTATCAGGACTGGTTGCTGAGTAAGATAAAACAAAACAAATAGGCAACTGTATTATGACCCTCAATCAATCAAACACTTTTTCGCTCTCTCTATTACTTCTTGACAAGGTATGGATCGGATTCCCCATCATGTACTTCATCATTGGGATATTCCTGACTGTGTTCCCGGCCATCAGACAACCTATGGAAGTAGTGGCATCCTTAGTCGTCATCGCTACTAGCCTCCCCGTCTACTATTTGGCCATCCACAGAAAGGATAAGCCCAAATGTTTAACCAGGTTTATGGGTAAGGAAAGACATATACAGTAGTAAAAGTTGAGGTCGTGGTCACGGGGAAGACATGGGTGCATTCGGATATATATTATAATTATTGCTACATTCACACACTACAGTACCTATGTCTAAATCTATCTATTCTATCTATATCTATATATCTAAATCTAAATCTATCTATTCTATCTATATCTATCTGTTCTATCTATATCTATCTGTTCTATCTAAATCTATCTATTCTATCTATTCTATTAAAATCTATCTATTCTATCTGTATATTCTATCTAATAAATGCATGCTTGTTCACTCAATACTATATGAATCTTCTGTAAATTGCCACGTTAACTGAGAAAATTATCACAATCACATCTAATCCAACACATCTACGATTTTCACAACTATTAACCAACTTTTTTTTCTCTGTACACAAGTTAATGGAATATCAAGCACGTCTGATATTTAATGATTGTTTACATGAACGTTCCGCTTCTCTGAGTTCAAACTGCATTGAGAATATTTTAAGTGTAACCTTATATTTTTCGAGGGCGAAGTGTGGGGAGTTTTAATTGTATATCTAACTCCTGATTTTTATTTTATTGTTTTTTGTTTTGTTTTTGTTTTTCAGATAAAGTTGCTTACTACAGCCAACTACTTTTCTTGGCAGTCCCAGAGGAGAAGGAATGTTAGGAGAGACAGAGAGAGAAAGAAACAGAAAGAGAGAGAGAGAGAGACGGAGAGTGGGTGAAAGTGAAAGTAAATAATGACCGAGGGAGAACTGTTCAAGGTAGATGTCAAGGTAAACGACAAGGTAAGACTGTAGAAGACTAACCACTAGCATATACTTCGCCAAAAATTAATTGATAACTAAAGTACATATATATAGATACTTTGTGAAGGGATGTGTAGAGATTTGTGTTGTGTTGTGTTGTGGGACCTCTATACTCTGGTTCACGTCACCTCCATTCCTTCCTTCAAAAACTGCTTATCATTTATTTAGTTAGTTTGTTAGTTACCATATTGCATATATAAATATAATAGTTGTTGTATGTAGTTAATGCATTAGTTAGTTATGTTATAATTATTTTATAGTTTCGTTTAAGGACCCTGTGAACGTGTACAATAATTGGGGACTTCTGATTCCTCCTGACTATGCCATGAAACAAGCTTCTTCCATATAGTTGGTGTTTCGTGGCAATATTTGAAGGACTCTCTTATCTCCAATTTTCTGACTACATCACATGATCCCTTAATGTTTATCGTCTTCAAAATGGTCATTAATTAAAGACCCTGTGGTTGTGTATGAGAATTGGAGGCTTTTGATTCCTCCTGACTTTACCACAAAACAACCTTATGTGGTGTTTGGTGGCAATATTTGAAGGACTACAGGGAAACTGAAGGTGTGTGTGTGTTTAAAACATGTGGAGGAGTGTGTGTGTGTATGTTTGTTTCAACTGGTCTTGATCACATGTTCACCGCGTGTGTGTGTGTGTGTGTGTGTGTGTGTGTGTTGCCAGAGAATGTTGTTATAGAGTCGTGTGTTGACTGAACAAAGGTCCCTCGTATATTTTTGAGGTGTTTATTATCACAACTTTACTTTCATCACCACCTACATTTTATTCCTTTGCCACTTATGCTTCTCAGAAACATTTATTAGAACTGACGCTTTACAAAATAATAATTGCATTTATTCTCAGTGACAATGTTATGTTTATTGAGGTCAGCGATAAGGTATGACCAATGTAATCTGAAAACGAATGATGTAACGTGTGTGTGTGTGTGTGTTTGTGTGTGTGTGTGTTTGTGTGTGTTTGTGTGTGTGTGTGTGTGTTGCCACCAAACACTATATTATACCTATATGGAAAGAGCTTGTTTCGTGGCGTATAGTCAGTAGGAGTCCGATGCCTCCAATTTTTCATACACGATCACAGGGTCCATAATAATTTTATTGTTACTATATATATAATATTTCAGGGTAAAGAGTTCCCGGGATTGGATTAACACTTCATATATTTTTTGTACTAATTTATGCTAGTTTTATTTTGTTTATTGTACACTTTCTCACGTGAAAATACAACCTACATTCCTACATTCCTAGATTTATCATTTATTTTATTATTTTTGTAATTCTCTTGCATGAAAATAAAGATACTTTTCTCTGTGAAAGATTTGCTTTTATTATTAAATGAAACATCGCCGTTGTTGTTTTTGTTGTTGTTGTTTGGGAATCGAATTGTTCATCCCAGAAACAAACACTGCAGTGTAAATAAAAGAAAAATTAAATAAATTAAAAGCGGAATGTGAAGAATATACAAACACACAGAGATAAATGTATGCAGCCATCAGATAAATGTATACAGCCATCAGATGAATGTATACAGCCATCAGGTGAAGTGTTTAATTAAGGAGAGGATATAATGATAGTGTTTGGAGATAATGCATCCTCCAAACTATTCCCAGCAACAGGTCACCATTATGTTTGGTCCTGTTTCCTGGTATACTTTGGAGGAATCAAAACGCTCTAATGTACCAGAAATATATCCTCTGTCCTTTTAAAGTATAGGAGGTAACCCATGCATAATGAACCCATAATAATAATGCCTTCGTGGACAACAACATATACCGATCAAGTAAAAACAAATAAATAAAGTAAACACCATGCAAAGAATATAATTATGCAACTTGTTCAAATTGCATCAGTGACTTGGGAGTTGATGGATATGATGCATGAGAGTTGGTTGAAAGTATAGGTGGAGACAAGGCCAATATATTTAATGTATATCTTGGCCATGGGTGGAAATAGAGTGTGTTATGCTGTGCAGGTAAGGAAAACGAGGAAAATTAAAAGGTGGGTGGGAGGTTGGTTGACGAGAGAGGTTTGAGATGGAGGAACAAGGACGAGGAAAAGAGATAATTTAGACTTATATAGATGTGAAAACGTATACATGGAAACGAGGGTGGTGGCAAGACTGGCAATGAAATTTTGACAGAACAAAACTAGTTTTCATACTAGAGAATAGATGTACTAAAATATTTTTTATATTCTGAAGCTCTGTTTTCTCACTTGGACAGTCTTGAAGGCCCAGCAGGGGATTAATGTGAAAGTACCTGAATCAACAAGTGATGTGCCAAATGCCAGTGATGAGAGAGGTGACAATGAAAGTGACACCAAGGGAGACAGGTGTCTTCAGACCTGGCCACATTACAGCAGCAGCTTCTGGAAATAACACATGCCAGAGACTACTATTACTATGAGATGTATAAGAAGGATACAGAACTTACTGCTCTGGTGAGAACTAGTTTATATTTACTTATTATAAATTATTGCTGGATGAAAATTGTGTTAGTTTACTATACAGACCTCCATCCCAGCCAGTACAAACCGACTGTGATATTAATGAATAAGTTAGCAAAATAAGTAACACGTAAGAGGCCATAATTTTTGGCGATTATAATTTACCAGTAATAAAGTGTGGAGAACCATTATCTGCTCATTATGGACATGACCTTTATGCCAACTTACATGAGAGCTCGTAATCACATTTCACTAGAAGCTAAATATATAGCAGTAAAGGCTGTGGCCTGTGTATCTATGTAACTGTAACTCGCTCTTTCTTTCTCTCTCTCTCTCTCTTCTTTATTGTACTGGACCAGTATTCACAAAACATCTTAGAGTTTAGACTTGTTCGTATATTTGCAGTTCTGACTTAACCATATTGTTTCAGGCTCATTTCGAAGCAGTGAATGGTTTTGTTATTTCTATTTATATGAGCTGTTATTATGATTATGAAGCAGTGTCGGGGAATAGTCCTCGCCGTGAATAAATGCTTACGAACAAAATTTTAAGTTAAGAGTGAACTTTGCCTTTGTGAATACGGGCCCTGAAGCACATCTTGCTTGTACTGTACTGTATACAGATGATAGCATGCTGGTATATAAAAAATTGATAATGATTATAATTTATTTTCTGCAACAGCAACAACAACAATCACAAGAGCAGGAGCAGGTTCAGCAAGTGGTATCAACTAATGAAGCTAAGGTCTGGTCAAATTTTCTGTACCTGGTTTTTCTATTGCCATTATTGAATTTCCCTTGTTGGCACAAACATTATATGAATAAATTGTGATGGTTTATAGACACATAGACTATCATTATTAGTTATGCTCCAGAAAATGTCCTCAAACAATGGAAACCATTAAATTTGATTTTTTAAAATACTTAATTAATAACTGTAGTTTATCCATGTACACATTGAAAAATCTTTACAGAATTTTGAATAAGCAATAAAACTTTTATAATATTTGTTCAAAGGAGACTGAATGCTGTGGATTGTGGATTTGTTTATCTCTTTTCCTATACCCTAAACTATTGGTGTTGGTCATTCAGGTGGAGAGTCAACAAGGGAGACAGAATGCAGCAGATTTCTTTGACTCTCTCTCCTCTCCGTAAACAGTTGGAAGATTTACAGCTGGTACTTTACAACAAGGACTCAGAGATACAGCAACTCAAGGACACAGTTAGTCAGACCTCTGTCCTCACACCTCCACCTGATAGTCAGAATGGAATTCAAGTAAAAAAGGTAAAAAGAATACATAGGAAGATTTTTTGACTTCACTGATTCTTCTACTTCATGTCTAAGTAATAACAACTGGGTTCAGTAAATTATTACAGTATTAACGACTAGGAGATCTTAATGCTAATATTCAAAATGTGTTACAGTACTGTACAGAAAAGTCTAATTTATCCATTATTGTATTTGAATAACCATGCTACCTTTCACAGTTATCTGTATACCTTGTCATTTTGGTTCACAAACACAATTATCCATACATTCTGACCCAGATCATTTTTTTAAAGCACAAAATTATACTCCAGACCAAACCTGGTGTTCCCAGCCACTCCACCTGCACTCCAGTATTCACCTTCATTCACTCATGCATATGGATTAATTGACTTGCTCCCTCATGGAAACGTCCTATAAGGGCAAAAGAACAACTTCTTGACCTCCCCTGGCAAGGTTTTCTGGAGGTTGCCTATCCATCACTGCACTCAGGAAAACCTCAAAAGAGATTTCTGTAGCATGGTGTAATGTGTAAACTAATACCCAGTTTATCCCTTTTCAGATCTGTGAAGAAAATAATGAAGCATACAGTATCAATTCTCTACTAGAGGAAGAAAATGCAACTCTGAGACAACAAATAAAAGAATATGGGATCGATGTTAAGCAACTGCAAACTCAGCTAGAAACCTCAGCAGCAACTGCAGCAACTATGACAAAGGGTACCAGTGCTGATGCCTCAGCTCTGTCACGCTGCAAGCATCTAGAAGTAAGTCAGAAGCAAACATATTTTACTCCTTTCTTTATCTTATTATGAAGATTTATCATGGTCATTTTTGCCTTGTTTAATGCACTAATACATGAGCCCCATTTGTTGCACAAAGTATATCACGATGATAATCAATTTGCATCCATGTTTGCTGTAGCATACCTTCACCAGTGGTGGCAAGAGTTAGTGAATATAATTGTGATCCTTTTACTGGGTGGTTTTGTCCCTTCCTCTGTTATTCCAATATTATTTTCCCATCCCTGCCTCTGGACTATAAAATATTAATATTATTTTGATAAAATTATTGATAAAATTATCTTTACTTTTATTGTTGTTGTTATTATTATTATTATTATTATCATTATTATTATAGATTTTTTATCTTCCTTTTACATTATGATAATCCTATAATATTAATAATAATAAACTTTCTTCTCCCTTCAAGTGTGAGCTAGATTGCCTGAAATGAGAGCAGGAGGACTTGTTGGTGTTGGTAACAGACCAGGAGAGCAAAGTGGCCGAGTACCGCCGCAAACTCCGATCATACGGGGAGGAAGTCACTGATGATGAGGATGGTGAAAACTTTAATCTCAGTGACGCATATGATGATGATCTGGATGAGCTGCAGTGACGTCCTTTCAGATGTTGTGGTGACATTCCTTTCTCAGTTCACTTCTAGGTTTTCAGTAGTACCCTCTCTTATGCTATATATATTGTGTCCTCACATGAAACCCAGAGGAAAAAGATACTTTACATGACTGACATATTGTTACATAAAGTACTTTCCTGACAGGTTACTTAATTTACAGTAATAATGTTGGTAATTTATAAATATATAATAATCTTGACTAAGGAAGCTGGATTATTGTAAGGGAATTATCATAATTTTAGAAGTGGTGGTGTGTGCAGTGGAGACATAAATAAGGCAGTTATAATTGACATAATTCTCCAAGATCTCTTATAATAGAACCATGTGAAAGAGGAATTAACACATTAACATAAGATGGTAGAGTATAAATTGCATAACCTTTCAGTGGTGTACAGTAAGATTTCACTATAGAGTAGTGGATTATTGCACAAGTCAGGGCAGGAAGCTTATCAATAAAATGCCAACCAATATTTGCTATGAGAGGTGTACATGCAAGCCATGTATGATGGGAGTTAACAGTCTTGTATATATTATATAATTTATAAGGAGGTGAAGTTGGATTTAATTAAGATCTTTATGTGAAACTCTGACATGTTACTGTATGAAATAAGAAAATATGAAAATACAATGCAATGGAAGACATGCAGCACCGGGAAACTGAAACTCTTGTGTATACAGTACTGTCTGAATTCATTTTCCTGTAAATTAAAGGAACTTCACATGTCATACAGTTTTAGTTAACACTCTTAGGTATGTCACTCAGGATAATAATATCTTAATATTTGAATGGTCAACTGAAATGATGACATACATCACCAGCGCAATGTGTCTCGGCATCTCAAATGAAGTTGGACATGATTCTGGAGCTCTCCCATTTTTTGTTCATTTCATAGGTGAGGACATTAAATTGGCTTCTTGCCTTTAATTATCACTCCTCTCTATTACATTTTAGGATATATAAAGCAGTAAGTACTAATGAATTGTAGAACAGGATGTTGATAAATGCCATGTATGTATCATCCAAGCCTAAGTATTAACCCATGCACAGTATAGAATTATACTTCACCAAATTATTTTTTATCAGTTGGCACATTCTCTTGTTTCTCACATGCAGTAATTTTCCATCAATATTAATCACTGAATGTCACTGAGTATGGGTAATACCGTGTACTTTTCTTTCCTTCCATCCATTATACTATGACTTGTATAAAAAACATGTTCAGGGTTAAAAAAAATTATTAGATTGTATTAGGTACCGGAAACGTGTCAGAATGTCTAGAGTGCTAATGTGGGTACAAGACTATTTTAATTGTAGATGTCTGTCAAAAAATCAAGAAACATAGAGCATAAGTGAAGTGAAAACACAATCATGGATTATTTATTTTAATTCTGTTTATAAATTATGCCACACTCGCCAACAACACAACATACATTCTCAGAGGGCATTGTGGGAAAGCCCGGTTCAGGACATGGCCTTCCTCAGGAGCTCGGGGCTGCTTGGCCAGACAGCTTGAGGAACTTCAACAACAACAGTGTGGTCCCACTTCAGATTTAGCTTTGAGAAGGTAATAAGTACAGTTTTATTCTAAGTCTTGGGGATTGGGATATCAGGCGTTAAAACATGAATATTTAATTGTAATAATTTGATATGCAGTTTGTGGTATTTATATGGTCTTTCCAGTTTATATGTGCCAAATTTTACTTGGCTGCCACTCATGATACTGGGCTATGTCTTATGGTATGCAGATGAAACAAAATGGCTATTTATGGAATGAAATATCTTGAATGTCACTGTATGTACACAGTACAGTATAGCTGAAAGAGTCTGTGTTTCTCAGCCCACGGTATACTGTACCCAGAACCAAAAAAAGGGGAGGTCAACTGGAATAGCATATTATATGGTACAGTATTCTTATATTATAGATTTGGCCACTGTATATTTTAAAACTTAATATAATTAGTGTACTGACAGTTGCCATAAGACTATGGTCTGAACATAATTAAAATTTCCATATACCATATTGTTTTGTACTTTGGGAGTTGAGAACAATTTAGCTCTTAGGGCCCCTAGGCATACCATCGGTTATGGTTCAGCCACATTATTTGACTAATTTACTTATCGAAGGTTAGTATTGAGTCCAATAGACATAATAATAGAGCCATGCAATGTACAATTGGCCACAGGAAATCTTACACAGGCTATTCTGGAAGTACTGCAAAGAAAAGTCTACCAAGTGTTTCTGTGACTGCAAAACAACAAACCTAATAATATTTTAATCTTACAACAGCATTTGTACGAATTCTAGTGGCCAATAGTAACTTGGTACCATATGCATTTAGTCCAGTGAAATTGTTTGAGAAAGTGGTTTAAAGACTAAGGTTTCAGAGAAAATCAATAGTTATTGCTTCTATGACAAAATGTAAGAAGCTGTGATAAAATATTAATCGTTCTGTATATTAAAAAATTTATCTTTATTTTTACTAGGAATTATTTTTTGGTGCTAGATACAGTAATTTCACCAGAGTTTCTTATATGTACAGTATATGAAAATATAGCAACAACATCTTCTGGATATATTGTACTATAGTTACAAGATCTTGGTATTAATCTCACAGTGTATTTTTATACTATTAAGATGGTTTTGTAATAATATTGTAGTATATGTAGATTGTACAGTTGTCATAATCATGCACTCTGGAGTATTCATTTTGTTTTTAATTTTTGTGATTAAAATAATGATAGGCAGAAATGAATTAATAAAGGATTGTTATGAAGGATTTTTATGTCTAGTTCTATGTTTTGACCCCCACCCCTCGTTTAGTGGTAATGTATTTATTATTATTATTTTGGAAAATGTTCGAACCTAATTCCTAGACCATACCAGATACCATTACCAAACTTTCAGGGAAGTTTCCTCCAGTATTGGGGTAGGTTTTATATTATTATTATTTTTTTATTTATTAATTTTTTTTCGACGTCGTCGTCGTCGCCGCCCCGTCGCCGCCGCCGTCGTTTTTTAATAATTAGTTTTTTTATTTTTTTATTATTAATAAATATATATATATATATATATATATATATATATATATATTAATAATAAAAAAATAAAAAAACTAATTATTAAAAAACGACGGCGGCGGCGACGGGGCGGCGACGACGACGACGTCGAAAAAAAATTAATAAATAAAAATATATATTTTATATATATATTTTAATATATATATTTTTTTATTATTATTTTTTTTTGTAATAATTAACTTTTTTTTTTATTATAATTTATTAATTTTTTTTTTCGTCGCCGCCGCCTCCCCGCCGCCTCTCTGCCGCCGCTGCTGCCACCGCCGCCGTCGGTTTTTAATAATTAGTTTTTTTTTATTTTTGTTTTAATAATAATATATATATATTTTAATATATATATATTTTTTTATTAAATATATTTTTATTTAATAGTTAACTTTTTTTTATTATTTTTTTTATTATTATTATTATTATTGTTTTTTTCGTCCTCGTTGCCGCCGCCACCGCCGCTCCGCCGCCACCGCCGCTCCACCGCCGCTCCGCCGCCACCGCCGCTCCGCCGCCTCGCCGCCCCGCCGCATTTTTCCCAAGTCTCTCACTATATCGGTAAGGGAGGATATTACAGCCAATCACAGCCCATCTTTTCCATGACACAAATATTACCAGAATGTGTAAACTTAAGGTTGGACAACAAAGGTAATATTCATATAAATTTTCATTGTTTACTGCAATAAGAAGCATTTAGTTGTGTTCCATTATAGTGATTTTATGTTTTAAAACAAGTGTTAATTATGAAATAAGGAAACATGACAGTAATATATATCACATTTTCAATGTTTTTTGCATTGGTAACACTGACCAACGATAAACATCATCCTTGTACATTTCGGCAGTGCCGCCCCGCCGCCGCCGCCACTGCCGCCGCCGTCGTTTTTTAATAATTTTTTGTTTTTAATAATATATATATATTTTTAAATATATATATATATTTTTTGTTAATTATTTTTTTTTGTAATAATTAACTTTTTTTATTATTATTATTATTATTATTTTATTTTTTATTCATTTTTTTTTTTTCGTCGTCGTTGTCGTCGCCGCCGCCGCCCCGCCACCGCCCTGCCGCCGCTGCTGCCCCCGCCGCCGTCGTTTTTTAATAATTAGGTTTTTTTATTTTTGGTTTAATAATAATATATATATATATTTTAATATATATATATTTTTTGATTATTATTTTTTTTTTAATAATTAACTTGTTATTATAATTTTTTTTTATTTATTATTATTATTATTATTTTTCGTCATTGTCGCCGCCGCCGCCCCGCCGCTGCCGCCGCCGCCTTGCAGCCGCCCTGCCGCCGCCGTCGTTTTTTAATATTTATTTTTTATTTTTATTTTCAATAATATATATATTTTTTTTTATATATATATTTTTTTTATTAATTATCCCTATCGTTAAAAATAATGACAGACTGCACAGCTACCACACCTACAGACCACCGACCTTACTGAGACTCATCTCCAACACCCTTCACACCCATACAGAATAGAGCCCTAAAGATAATCACAAGCTGCACACCATAAAACCAAAATCAAGGATCATCTTGAGATGAGAGACACACAAACACTTTAGTCCATGAGCTGAGCCTGGAACTTGAGAGAGTACCAAAAAGGTGAATAAATATTATGTGCACTTTCAGCAAGGTGGATGTCTGAAGTGTTGCGAAATTTGTATTCGTGATGTATCGTAAATTTTTCACCGAAAATCGAGAATAAAGTAATAAAAACCGCAAGTCTTCAACTAAAGATCATATCAAGAGACTTCTAGTTGGTCTCATCTTATTCGTTTCTTAATTCTGCATCTTTTGGTGTATAATACATGCAACTTAGGACACAAATTTGCTTCATAATATGAGAAAAGTGAAGGAAAAGTAGACCAATTTGTAGTATTTTCTTACGACTTTGTTTACAAACTTTATTTTGTTTCTGCCCAATCCGTATCTGGACGACGAGAACACAGATTCTACGTATTTGGTCAGTTCTCGTCACTGAAACCAAGCGCTCCCAAGACGGTCTTGGTACCCCAATCCTCCGCTTGGACGACCAGATGACGTCTTAAGTCTATTATCCTTGGTTGAAGCCGACCTGGCAACACTGACGACATGTAAACAAACACAACACAACAACAATGGCCGACCAGCTGAGAGGAAGGAAGGAAGTATAACTGAATTAATAGCAAAAAAATGACCAAACTAAAAGCGGTAAGACACATTTTTTGCATTGAGTCGTTATAGTAGTTATTGAAGACTTATATATGTGTATAATTATATAGTTTATATATAAAATAACGGGTTAAATAGGGAAATAATAGTGTCTGGTTTTAACTTGACAACAACGTCGGGTTTGTTTTTCGAGTTGATTCCACAGTGGTATTGGTTTGTAAGCTTCCCAACCAACCAACCATACTTGTAAGACTTCATGGTATTTTTACATTAAACCTGGGTTCAGTAAAACATTTATATTAGTATGTTTTACCACTAATTAGGACCATTCTAAGACTTTTTACCACTAATTAGGACCATTCTAAGACTATTTTCTTCAATGGTGTTTCTCTCGGAAATGCCCCGTTTTCGAGATATGCCCCCGTTTTTATACCCCATACAAACTTGGGGGAGAGTCTGGGAATATGGGGTTTTGGGTGCAGGGAAAACACTATCAGTGTTGCCAATGTTGTAATATTCACGCCACTTGTATTGGCTATATTTTATTTTGGTAATACTGTGTATGAACGTCCTGTTTTTTCCATGGAATTATTACATTGTTGTTCTCTAGTGTTTACTCCTGTCATTATTTCCATTATATTACAGGGTTGCCATCTTTTAATTAATGGTAATGGACTGCAGTCTTACCACATCCATCTACGTTCCTGGATATTTACCCGGTAACTACTTTTATTTGTTATACCGGTTTTATGCCCAGGTTAGGCCCGGTAGTTAGCCCAGGTTAGGTCCCGGTAGTTAGCCCAGGTTAGGTCCGGTAGTTAGCCCAGGTTAGGTCCCGGTAGTTAGCCCAGGTTAGGTCCCGGTAGTTAGCCCAGGTTAGGTCCGGTAGTTAGCCCAGGTTAGGTCCCGGTAGTTAGCCCAGGTTAGGTCCCGGTAGTTAGCCCAGGTTAGGTCCCGGTAGTCTGTCGTGGTCTAGGTCAGGTTAGGTTAGGTTAGGTTAGGTTAGGTTAGGTTAGGTCAGGTTAGGTAATACTAATTCCCAAAATAACCATTTGATTTGAATATCTAGCCCAACACAAGCCAACACGTGTTGTAACGCTGCTGTTTGGGCTATAATTGTATTTTATTGTATCGGTCTCGAAAACTTTGTTATTTCGCTTTTATTTCCGGTTTCAAGTGTTTATTTAAGACAATTACATATTATAAAGGCAACGCCATAGTGTACAGCGTGTTTTCTCCCACACAAAACCCCGGATTCCCAGGCTCTCCCCTAAGTTTGTATGGGGTATGAAAACTGGGCATATCTCGAAAATGGGGCATTTCCGAGAGAAACACCATTGAAGAAAATAGTCTTAGAATGGTCCTAATTAGTGGTAAAACATACTAATATATACGTTTTACTGAACCCAGGTTTACTGTAAATTTACCTTATTACTACTATTATTATTATTATTACTACTATTATTATTATTATTACTACTATTATTATTATTATTACTACTATTATTATTATTATTACTACTATTATTATTATTATTACTACTATTATTATTATTATTACTACTATTATTATTATTATTATTATTATTATTATTATTATTATTATTACTACTATTATTATTATTATTACTACTATTATTATTATTATTACTACTATTATTATTATTATTACTACTATTATTATTATTATTACTACTATTATTATTATTATTACTACTATTATTATTATTATTACTACTATTATTATTATTATTACTACTATTATTATTATTATTATTATTATTATTATTATTATTATTATTATTACTACTATTATTATTATTATTACTACTATTATTATTATTATTACTACTATTATTATTATTATTACTACTATTATTATTATTATTACTACTATTATTATTATTATTACTACTATTATTATTATTATTACTACTATTATTATTATTATTACTACTATTATTATTATTATTATTATTATTATTATTATTATTATTATTATTACTACTATTATTATTATTATTACTACTATTATTATTATTATTACTATTATTATTATTATTACTACTACTATTATTATTATTATTATTATTATTATTATTATTATTATTATTATTATTATTATTATTATTATTATTATTATTATTATTATTATTATTATTATTATTATTATTATTATTATTATTATTATTACTACTATTATTATTATTATTACTACTATTATTATTATTATTACTACTATTATTATTATTATTACTACTATTATTATTATTATTACTACTATTATTATTATTATTACTACTATTATTATTATTATTACTACTATAATTGTGTGTGTGTGTTTTAGTCTGTGTGTATCTGGCAGGTATAGTAAAATAGAGAATTTTATGGGCTATTTTTTAGGACCAAGCGTGTGTGTGTGTGTTTCACGGTACACACACACGAAGCCTTGCGAAAAAAAAAAATCATGATAATTAAAAAAAAAAATCTTAGAAGTTGTTTTTAGCACATAAATTTATGCACATGTAGATATATCTAGGGTATTGCTTTCACCCCACTATATGACTGTGTGTGTGTGTGATAGAGGGATAAATTGCGCATATATGTATGCATATAGGATATTGTAAACACCCCTGTATGTGTGTATAAAACCCATTTTTCTACCAAGGTCCGAGAGAAAAAATATCAAAATCTATCAAACATTTCTTGGATACATACATAAATTTTACCTATTGCTTTCACCCCACTCTGATGACTGTGTGTGTGTATGATAGAGGGATAAATTACGCACATATGTATGTATTTAGACTATTGTAATCACCCCTGTATGTGTGTCAAAAAATTAAAAACTAAAAAAAAAAAAAAAAAAAAAAATATCAAAAATTTCTCCGACACACACACAAACAGATTTTACCTATTATTTTCACCCGACTATATAGCTATATGTGTGTCATTACAGGAGACCAGATGGACAACCTGATAGGCGTAGGGGAGACACTGTTAATATCCTGTGTGAATGGTCTACTATTTGCACTATTCGCTTGTCAGCCCTTACTCAATGTCGGAGCCACAGGACCTCTCATGATATTCCACATGTAACTGTATCACGTGAGTTTTTTTTTCTGTTTTTTTTTTTTTTTTATTATTTTTTTTTTTTTTTTTTTTTTCTCTTTTTTTTTTTTTTTTTTTCTTTTTTCTGTGTGTATGTATGTATGTATGTTTTTCTGTATGTGTGTATGTGTGTGTGTGTGTATTTTTTGTATACATACAATATTTTGAATTCGCGTGTTTTATTTTACAAATATTTTTAAATCACATGTTTTTATTTTACATATTTTTAAATCACATGTTTTTTTCCCACATTTGTTTTTAACACGCACGTTTTATTTACAAATATTTTAAAATAATGTGTTTTTATTTGTATTTTTAAATCATGTTTTTTTTCATACGTTTTAATGTTTTTTTTTCCACGTTTGTTTTTTAACACGTTTGTTTTCCCCGTTTGCACAGTTCGCCAAAACCTACGAGCTGGACTTCCTGAGCCTGCGCGTTTGGATCGGTGTTTGGATGATGGTGTTTGGATCGGTGTTTGGATGACGGTGTTTGGATTGCTGGTGGCCGCGTTTGAGGCCGTCGCCATCGTCAAAAAATTCACACGTTTTACCGAAGAGATTTTTTCGACGCTTGTGTGTTTGATTTTCATCTACGAGTCGTTTGTAAAATTGATTGCGATTTTCCAAACACATCCATTAATTAGTGAATATGTAATAATGTAAGTATTATTATTATTACACACACACACACACACACACACACACACACACACACACACACACACACACACACACTGTACTTACATACATACATACTGTATATATATATATATATATATATACACATAATCTCTCTCTATGTGAAATATATATCTATATTATTTTTACTATTGTTATTATTATTATTATTAATATAAATACAATTATTATTATCATTACTATAGATATTATTATTATTATTATTATTATTATTATTAATATATTTACAATTATTACTATAAATACTATTATTACATTTACTATTATTAATATAAATACTATTATTATTATTATTATTATTATTATTATTATTATTATTATTATTATTATTAATATAAATACTATTACTATTACTATTACTATAGATATTACTATATATATTATTATATATATTACTATTATTATTAATATTATTATTATTATTACAGGCCAGTATTAGCAGATATAAATACTACTACTACTAATACTACTACCATGGATACTATGGAGTTCATGACTACTACCATGGCAAATACTATGGATATGGATACTATGGATATGAATATGTATGTATTATTATTATTATTATTATTATTATTATTATTATTATTATTATTATTATTATTATATTTATTATAAATATATATTATTATTATTATTATTATTTATATTTAGAATTTAAAAATAAAATTAACTTATTAAAATTGACTTAAAAAAAAAAAATAATAATATTATTATTATTATTATAAATATTAATTATTAAAATTATTATTAATATTATTATTATTATTATTATTATTACAATTATTATTATAAATATAAATATATATATTATTATTATTATTATAAATATATATTATTATTATTATTATTATTATTATTATTATTATTATTATTATTATTATTATTATAAATATATATATTATTATTATTATTTCCCTATACAGGACCGAAGAAAACGCACCAACAAACGCGACACCAACAAACACCACCACCAGCACCACAGCCCCGTATGGACTGGAGACGCTGCCACAACCAAACACCGCTTTACTCTCCATGATACTCATGTTTGGAACGTTTATAATCGCCTTCAAATTAAAACACTTCAGGAATTCCAAGTTTCTAGGACGAAGCGTGAGTGTTTTTTTTTTTTTTTTTTTTTTTTTACTTTTTTTTTTTTTTTTTTTTTTTTTTTTATATATATATATTATCTATATTATTGATAATAATCAATTGCTATTATATATATATTATTAGTATATTAATATTATTAATATCATTATTATTATTACTATTAAATATAATTATATACAGTATATATATATATATATAATATATATATATACTATTATTATTACAATTATTATTATAAATATTACTACTATTATCATTATTAATACATATATATATATTATTATAAATATTAATTATTATTAATTATTATTTATTATTAATTATTATTTATTATTAATTATTGTATATTGTATATTATTAATTATTATATATATTATTATTACTATTATTAATTATTATAAATATATATTAATTAATTATTATATATATTATTTATTATTATTATTATTAATTAATTCTTTATTTCTTTCTTTTCTATTTTAGGTTGGTCGTGCCTTGGGCGACTTTGGCGTTCCCATCAGCATAATATTAATGGTTTTATTAGACTATCTCCTCCATGACACATATACAGACAAACTGGTGATGCCTCAGGGTATACGTCCCTCTGATCCGTCCATACGTGGCTGGTGTATTAATCCGTTTGGTGTGAGTAAGCCGTTGCCGGTGTGGTGTATGTTCATGGCGGCTCCGGCTTCCCTCTTACTATTCTTTTTGGTGTTTTTAGAAGAAAATATTTGTCAGTAAGTATTCACGTTTTTACCGTTTGTTTGTCATACACACGCGCATGTACACGCCGAGTTTCAGAGCTATACGTACACACACGCGCTTGTAATTGCAAAAAAACGCACATGCATGGTTACTTTGTTGTCACTCTTTCTGTTCTTTAGAAGAAAATATATGTCGGTAAGTATTACTATACATTATTATTATTATATGTTAATACATTATTATTGTATACTGTATTATATATATATATACTCTGTGTGTGTGTGTCTTAAACACATACACACACTCTTTTTGTTTGACTGTGTGTTTATATTGATATATATTGATATATAAACACTTATACACACACACTGTTTGTTGCTGTGTCTGTCTGTGTGTTACACACAGACAGACAATCTTTTTTCTCTCTTTTTATTTATTAATTTACAAAGTGACATAATGATATATTAACATGTGTATATACTGACTTTGTCTGTACTGTATGTATGTGTGTACACACATACATACAGACTCTGTCTATGTACTGTATGTATGTGTGACACACATACATACAGTACAGACATACAGAATATAAAATAAAATATATAATAATAATAATAATAATAATAATACTAATACTAATAATAATCTATCTCTTTTCCTTACAGTTTAATATTAAGTAAACCTGAGCGTAATATGAATAAAAACACACACATACACACAAACAAACAAAAATAAATAATAAAACATATAAATAATAATAATACTAATAATAATCTCTTTCTTTTCTTTTATTACAGTTTAATATTAAGTAAACCTGAGCGTAATATGACCAAGGGTTCAGGTTTCCACTTTGACATCGTTTTGTGGTGTTTTATTAACTTGGTGTGTGTGTGGTGTGTTTGGTGCTCCGTTTATGGGACCTGCGTGTGTCAGGACGGTCTCACACACGTCGGCACTCACCGTCATGAGTTCCACACAGGCACCCGGGGAGAGTCCAAAGATAGAAGGGGTCAAAGGTAAGCGATGTTTTTTTTTTTTTTTTTTTCGGTGTTTTTTTTCGGTGTTTTTTTTTTTTTTTTTTTTTTTTTTTACTGTATGTATGTGTATATATATATATATATATATATGTGTCTATATACATACATGTATCTCTGTATGTATCTGTATAAATATATATATGTATATATGTCTGTATTAATATGTATGTGTGTATCTATCTGTATATATGTATAAGTATATATATATATATATATGTATGTATATCTGTGTGTATGTCTGTATGCATGTGTGTATGTACACCTGTATATATTTTTTACTTTATATAAATTAATATATTTTCTTGGGAGGTAATTTATTTTTATTCTAAATTTTTAAATAAATCACTGTTTTTCCACATTTTTTTTTCAAATCGCCGTTTTTTTCCGTTTTTTTTCTAATCGGTGTTTTTTTTCCGTTTTTTCCCAACAGAACAGCGTCTGAGTGGCATCGTGGTGTCCATACTGAGTGTATTATTAGGGTGTGTATTAAACCTGGTCCCCAAGGCTGTATTATATGGTATATTCCTGTATATGGGTGTATCATCCACCGCTGGTATACAATTCCTAGAGAGGTTTATACTGGTACTGATGCCTGTTAAACATCACCCCAATGTTCCCTATGTAAAAAAGGTGAGTCAATTTTTTTTTTTTATATAATATTTATTTGTTTATATGATTCTAAATGTCGTGAAACACATTTCTATATATACTTTCAAACACATTTTTTTTTTTTTGTACACACATACATACATACACACACACAGGAAATTAAAAATTTATGTCAAATTTATAGGTTTATATGATTGTATAGGTCATAAAACAAATTTCTATATATACATTCAAAGACAAAAAAAAATAAAATCCAAACACAACCTTGTATGGTATATTTCTGTATATGGGTGTATCATCCACCGCTGGTATACAATTCCTAGAGAGGTTTATACTGGTACTAATGCCTGTTAAACATCACCCCAATGTTCCCTATGTAAAAAAGGTGAGTCAATTTTCAAAAATGTTTATAATATTTGTATGTTTATATGAATGTACACATCACGAAACACATTTCTATATATACTTTCAAACACATTTGTTTTTATTGGCACACACATACATACACACACTCACACAGAGAATTAAAAATGTGTATAATATTTATATGTTTATATGATTCTATAAGTCACAAAAAAGATTTCTATATATACTTTTGAAAGCAAAAAACATTTTTTTGCTCACACATACATACACACACACAGAAAATAAAAAATATATATCAAATTCATAGGTTTATATGAAAGTACACATCACAAAAAACATTTCTATATATACATTCAAACAATTTTTTTTTTTTTTGACATACACACACACATAGGAAATAAAAAATGTATGTACAATTCATAGGTTTATATGAAACTACACATCACAAAACAAATTTCTATATATACATTCAAACAATTTTTTTTTTTTTTTTACATACACAATCTTTATTTTTTTTCCAATTTTTTCAGGTGTCAGGAGTGGTGGGTGTGTCAGGAGTGGTGGGCGTGTCAGGAGTGGTGGGTGTGTCAGGAGTGGTGGGTGTGTCAGGAGTGGTGGGCGTGTCAGGAGTGGTGGGTGTGTCAGGAGTGGTGGGCGTGTCAGGAGTGGTGGGCGTGTCAGGAGTGGTGGGCGTGTCAGGAGTGGTGGGCGTGTCAGGAGTGGTGGGCGTGTCAGGAGTGGTGGGCGTGTCAGGAGTGGTGGGTGTGTCAGGAGTGGTGGGTGTGTCAGGAGTGGTGGGCGTGTCAGGAGTGGTGGGTGTGTCAGGAGTGGTGGGCGTGTCAGGAGTGGTGGGCGTGTCAGGAGTGGTGGGCGTGTCAGGAGTGGTGGGCGTGTCAGGAGTGTTTGATAACTAAATATTCAGCTGAACTTGTACTGTATATTCCTTCAATATCAATGCTACTGAGGTGGTGAAGCTGCCAGAGACTGTGGACACAACTAAAGGAACGCTGTACCTGCCTCCACGCACACTCCACTATGGACTGTATAGTGTGACAGTCATCTACAATGTATCTATGACAAGTGAGACTTCCAATTTTGACATTTTGATTGACATCACTTGATTGTCATTAAATATATTAAAAGATAGTTAAAAATTATTTTGTTCATGTTCACTTACCATAAACTATTTAGTTTTCTTGCATTAAAAAACATATTCCAGCAATTATATTATTCGACACTTGATGTTAAAATATTAACGATAATACAGAGTAGTATTACTC
Organism: Petrolisthes manimaculis; assembly: GCA_034508575.1. Classification (NCBI taxonomy): domain Eukaryota; kingdom Metazoa; phylum Arthropoda; class Malacostraca; order Decapoda; family Porcellanidae; genus Petrolisthes; species Petrolisthes manimaculis. Next base: position 111,010 of record JAWZYT010003001.1, on the reverse strand, counting down.
ACAGGTAGTGTTACATGAGTAATCACTTCTGATTTTCTGAAGCTATAACTTTTTATAACCAAGTGTCATTGATTTGCAATGATTTGTTGAAACATGGCTCCTAACTCTTAGGGAAGTGTTGATTACAGTATAAGGAATACATCTGTCTCTCATTTATGTGTATTCACCTGTACATAAAGCTGTAAATCTTCCACTCTCTTTTGCATAAAGGAAGCTGAATTGTTATTCAGGATACTGCAATAAGTTTATGCTTCCCATTCAAACTAAGAACAAAACATATCTCCGAGTTGAAATTAATACTGTAATGGCTTCATGGTCATGTAGTATCAATAATCAATAAGTTTCTGTGATATTACTGGTAATAGTAAATCTAATGGAAGTAGGATATTTAATGATGTTTAACTATCAGAGTTTATGGCATACCTGTACTATCAAGCATACTACCTCACTAGATGGATTTCCTTTTCATATTCACTTTTCACAGATGAGGATGGAGTGTTGGTTTGGGAAACCATAACTGGTGAATCGGGGGTAAATGTGGGAAAAAGTGATCTTGTGGTGGTAGCAGTGAAGGGGGGAGCTCCCAGGATACTTTTCTTTTGATCCCGACTACCCAGAAATCCCTGTGAGTCTTGTCAGTTTTGTTGGTGTTAATTGTTGTAATGGAATTTTGGCCTTCACCTATGAAACATTGCCATTCAGATTTTGAAAAACTCTGAATGGTATGTACAGTCGGCAGCATAAGTTCACTTCATTTACACCTACAGTATGTATGAGCTGTATTGATGTTGTAACACAATTTGAATGTAGAGATGACATATACTTCACATATGATAAATCACACATGTTGTTAGTTCAGAATGCAACTATCTGGTCATATTAGCATTATTAAGTACACGAGATGGACGTGAATTTATGCTGTCAGCTGTAGGAGTAGTAAATGTATTATTGAGTGTTAATACAGTATTTTAAAGTTGTTTTTTTCTAAATTAACATGCTTGTCTATATTATATAGTACATATATCATTTTCAAGTTGATGTCTAAGAATACTATGAAATTTTATTAAAAACAATTAAGATTTATCTAGTATGTTAACAAACCATTACCAGTTTTATTAATTTTGTAGTACTGCATTGTACTACTGTATTTTATCTGTTAAAGTAATTTCCAGCTGATTTTGATATATTGAATGGGTCACAAAGTTTTCTTTACATAACTAAAGAACTTGGGCTGACAATTATAATGCTACTTTATACTCACAATATGTCTTAAGGTACCGGTATGTCATTACAAATTGCATATCTTTGACCTCCATTTGTGCTAAATACTTACCTTGGTTAATTGGCACTACTGTTGGTCAAATCCTTATATGATCATGCTTGTTGTTCCACTGCAGGTATTAGTGTGTTTTGTTTTGTTTTTTAATTGATCCTTCATTTAATGTATCCCTTCCTTGTGCAGCTGGTGTCCTTCACCTGGCAATGCCGAGAAGAGGGGGAGGAGCTGCCATCAGAGGGTGAGAAGGTCACCTCAGATCCACCAACCAGCAGGGAGGAGTATGGCACTGGGCAGGGACACGAGGGAGGAGGGTGTTGGGGACAGGGACCAGGCATGATGTCTAATGCTAGCCCTAACTTCAGCATTAGTGTCAACCTCTTCAGGACTCCTTACATTACATACAAGATTGAAGTTGCTGTAAGTAATTGTTTTTAAAACCTTACATCATTAGTAATACGGTATGGGTATGTAATTTAAAGTGTCAAATGTCATAGTTATATTTATACCTTTATTTATTCTAAATTTCAGAAATGGCATTAACCTATTCAGCCTAGTTAATTTACTTTATTTACTCAACTGTAGGCTCTGGCTAACACACACATATGCTCCCTATACTTAAACACCTAGGCTCATGGTTGCCTCTTACTTGAATTTGTTCACAAGCTTTGTTTTTATAGCCTCATTTACAGTGTGTAGAGATGAGTATTGGATGCAATGAAGGGTAGTTGAATATTTTCTATGTGCATGAAGCATTTGCTAAAGAAGGAGTATAAGAAGGTCAGGGTATTTTCACCACGGGTTATGTATAAAATGTTAGCTGTTAAACAACACAATAGCAAAGTGTCTATCTTTTATTATAATACTTCATGGATTAGAATAGTCCCCTATGTAATATGTAAGGAAAAAATACTGTACAATAATTTACTGAATTTCAAAAGAAGGGGGCTATAGTTGACATAATGATGGAGAGGAATGAAATACTAATTTGCCTTAACTTAACCAGTTTTGGGAAGCTAAGTTGATAATTAAAAACATACAGAGGAAAGATAAAATCAGTTAATTAAATACTCTAGTTTTAGCATTACACAACTTCTTTTGTCACTCCTCTAGACAAGGAGCAAGGACGGGCGTACTAGTGGGACAGGAGTGGAAGTGGAGGTGGTGGAGGGTGACCCACCAACCCTGACGTCAGCCTGCTCACCCCCTTGGATCTGTCGGCAGGTGGAAGGCGCTCAGCTTGTCAATCCACAAAAGCTGATTCTGGAGAGTGGCTGTGTTGTGGAGGTGAGAAGGAAGACTGTGTGGTGGAGGTGGTGGAAGAGCCGTACGAATGATTTGGGAGGGGGGAGTGCATGGTGAAAATGAGAGGGAGACATGTGTGATTGTGATTGTGAGAGGCCTGTGTGTCAGATTTGATTAGAAGAAAATTTGTGTGGTGATGGAGGGTTGCATAAATGTTATGGATTGTAGGACCCCTCTTTTATCTCGGCATCTGTTTATGAGTGATATAATTGTGGCATCAATTATTATTCTAGCTTTCAGGGTACTTTACAATATCAGTTTTGAATCCTAATATGACCTCCATAATAGTCTTACTGGATGTTGCAATTTTCTATTTAAAAAATATCTTCTTGATCTCCCTTCTTTGCTTTAGGCTGGAGAAGAAGCTGTGGGAGAGGATGGCTGTGGGAAGGTACCTTTGAATGTGGCAGGTGTGGCCGGGTCCCTGATTCAGCCCCTTGATGTGATGGATGTGGCTATAGGTGTGTAAAGTGCATTTTTTTGTCTCTACAGTGCTTTACTGAGAAAGGTGAGGAATAAAGGAAAGGAGCTCACCTAATGTTCTTACTTCCAAAGTTAAAATAGAGTGAGGGAGGTCTAAAGTCATCAAACAATAGTTCTTTTAAAATGCCAATACACATTACATTTGAAGGAGGACAACTCATATTGTTGAGGAAAGATGGATGAAGGGAGAGTATTTCAGAGTTAGGTATAACCAGTTGTGTACTTGAATGAATTTAGAATGTCCAGTAAAAATGATAGAAGAGAGAGAGAATTGTGCAACTTTGTGGTGAAGTGTCAGTATGATGGGGAGAATTAATGAGACAAAAGGGATTTGATACTCCCATATATCAAAGCTGTACTGTACTCCATACTGGTTGGATGAGACCCCTATACAAAGACAGCAGCTGTGTGGATTTACAAAATTCATGGAAATTGTGCAGCACACCAAACACCTTTGAGGCAGTTTTAGCTAGAGAAGCAATGTGATCACTCCAGGAGAGGTTGTGAGAGAAAGAAGCACCAAAAATAATGTGAGGAGAGGAAAGATGAAGTTGTGTGTCATTGAAGAAGAGGAGATAGTAATTTTAAAGAATAGAGTAGAGGTAAGTTGATTAAAGTACTGTAGTAAAAAAATTTGAGTATGAAGGAACTGTCCATCAGTCTTCCTCTCCATCCCTTTCTTTCATTAGTAAGAAAGATAAAATTAACTGTTGTATTTTTCACATTTGCCAGGATTGAATCAACGGAAGTTGGCTCTCCTGGATGATTTCTGGGTCAAGTTTGGCTCTCAGTTCCGTACATTTGATGTCCAAGTGACAGCCACACGGCCCGGAGAAACATCTGAGGGTGAGTATACAATAACTGAGATAGGGCAGAGGATGAGTGATGAAGGAGAGAAAGAAATGTTGGTGATAAAGTTGATGATAAAACCAGTATTTCATAATTGGTGCCTCACATGAATAATATGTATATATGTATCTCTTTATCATAATTCACTACTATGACTTTCACAAACTTGCCCTTGGTTGCATAAATCAGAAATTCTTTGCTCTTGATAATACTTTGCTCCAATTTCATATTATTTCATGTTAGGATGAGTGTATCAAACCAACTTTCTATGATACAGGGTTGGCTCTTCAGCGGATAAGGATCAATGAGGCACCAGTTGGAGGAACCTGCACTGCTGAGGTGATGCAAGACATACACAAGGATGAAGAGGAGGAGGAAGAGGAAGAGGGGAGTTTTGAGGTGGAGGTGAGAGTAGGAAGGGAAGAGCCACCCACCCTCATTGTCACTGCACTTACTGAGGGTTTTGAAATACCCAAGTATTCCTTTTTTGGTAAGGGAATACATTATTTTTAATGTATTTTTCATTTATCAGCAAATGATTAACTTAATCTTCTTTATTCTCATTTTTGTTGCCATTTTGTTATCAGTCTTCTTCTCCATCCCTTTCTTTCACCAGTAAGTTATTGTCAAAATATATGATGCACTAATTGTTTTATATCTGTTTTCTAGTTTATGTCTGTGTGTTAATGTTGGTTCTTATCATTAGCTTTGATGCTTCAAGTCTGTTTATATTGGTAATTTACATTTATACATACGTACATGCATGTGTATGTAGTAGCAGCAATGTTTGCAACAATCAAGATAAACACTGTGTCCTTGCTTGCAGCCACCACTGAACGAGGAGAAAAAGTAACTCTAACATTCAGTTCCAAGGTGATATTGCCCTATGCCAACCTAACACTGTGGGCAGGTGTATCAGATCAGCTGGGAGCAGAAACTTTGTACATGACTGTTGTTGTCATTCCTCTTCTTCCCTCACAGGAACTCTTCAATGAATGTCAAACCAGGTTAGTGTTCCAGATTTATAATAATATTGATGTACTCCATTTCTCAAACATCTAACTAATAGTTGACTTGCAGGATCATTCGTGGGTAAAAATGGTGACACAAATCCAAATAAAATCATTCACATTAAGTAATGAGAATGTGGAGCCAACTGTAACCATGTCAAAGGTTTTATACTCATACGGATTGAGTGGTAAGTAAAGCCAAGCCCTTCTCAAATTGGAGGGACACAGTGACAATTATCAGGCAATACATGTCTGAACACAGTCTATGGAACAATTTAGTTATCATATCATTCCTCATACTGTATTATGTGTCATGTAATCAGTGTTTTAGATGTAAATATTTTGAATATTATGCCTTCACATTAATCATCATACTACAGACGGTCTGCAAGAATTTGGAGATTCATAGTTGAAAGTTAATTTCATATTCAGTAGTTTATCACATTAATGAACAAAACATTACAGAACATGAACAAATGAGACATTATTCTGTTCCATTTGAAAAATAACCTAAATATCACTTTCTAGTTGTCCTGGATGAACTAAAATCTATTATGTATAGAACTCCACTCCATGTTTATCCCTTCCTAACCCCTTACTCTTTCCATATTGAAATTCTCCTATGTTTATTTATAATGTACACAATCATTCTCTTACAGGAAAACACTATTGAAGGCAGTAAGTGCAAGGGATCAGACCCGTGTGGATATGTTGCTGAGAAGTCACTCATGGGCATCACTCTGCCCTCGGAAGCTGAAAATTCTGAAGGTTAGACAAAAGAGGGAAAGGAAGTAAGAAAAGACCCTGGATATCTGGAATAATAGTTATGAATATAAAAGACAAAATCAACTCAAAACGACCACTCTTGAGAGCTCCCTCCCTCAAGCAAGAGCACCAGAGAATGTGTCCACTCTCTCTTTATATCAGTCACTCTCCCATTTGCACACATTCATTCACACTTCCATACCATATATAATGACAGGAAACTATGCACTACCCTCCACAACAAAGTTGCTCCACCGACCCAAATTTTCCCCTAACTTATGTGTGCATCTCCTCCTTGTGATTTCTACCATGCACCATTTTGATCCAAACCTTTCACCCTCCCAAATATCTTGTCCTTTACTACACAACGCACTAATACTACAACTGATTACCGGTACTACAGTATAATAATTATTATAATACTGTACTTGTAATTGACATTACAGTGTTTTTGTTAATATTTTGGTATTAGATAATTACTGAATAGAATTTCCACCAATGGAGATTTAGTAACTGAAGTCCTCTCTTCATATCAGATAACAAAGCAAATGATGAGGAGGAAGAAGATGAATCATCAGCAACCCAGGAAAAGAACAAGGACATGCTCAGTTCTGTGGACAAGTTCTCTATCACCTCCATGGATGAAGTCATACAGGTACAGTATAGTAATCACTATTTAATCTGGTATAGGAAGATCATAAAATGTATCATTGCTTATAGGTACATACTCCATTAATTCCATTGTGGATCCTTAAGACAGAAGAAGAAAATAGGTGACACTCAACTCTTGATAATATGGGAACAGTATTACTGTATATAAGGAGGAAGGGATATAGTATGACCACACTCTATTGTGATAAGAAAATATTGCAGGAGGAAGATACTGTACTATGTCTGTTTATGTTTTAATAAGAACATACATACAATAGTAAGACTAGTTATCTCTTCATTCCTTCCACATCAAGTTACCATATTACCTGCTCAAGAAATCTTTCCTTGATGCAGGTGAACAACATCCTGGGCTCCATCGCTGACCCATTACCTAAGGAGAGCCAGGAAGGTGCTGTGGCAGCCTTGAAGACATTGGCTGGGGCAGCAGACAGCACTGCCCCTCTGGCTCAACAGAAGGACTTTGCTGCTGGGGCTCTGGCTACCACTGCTAGTCTCCTTACGGTACACTTGCTCAAAACTGTATCATGCATTGTAGGGCAGATAATTGTTGGAGAAAAAATATAGCAACTGTTACCTTAGAGAAGTATTAAAAGGTTTATTTATTGTGTCATATACGTAATGTCCCAAGAACTATCCACACTTCATATAATAATGAAAGGAATTCTAAAGTTAAAATGTTCTATGATATTGTCTCTAGTTTTCAAGTTATTGAACCAAAAATACTTAAATATACCATAATTTTATGTAGATCATGAATGCCAACTCATAAATTACCGGTAGAGGCATCACCTCTGGATGAGGTTGGGATGAAAGGAAGGGAATAGTAATTATGATTGTTTTCATAATGATGTGATAGTTTGATACTCTTCAACAAACAGTCAAATATCACTAACACTTTGCTGTATCCTGGGAACAGTATGCCAGAAAATCTTCTGTTGCTTTATATTTACATACAATACACAACACTTTTGTTATTTCAGTCAATCCTCTACCCCTTCCAAGCCTCTCTTTACAGGACTATGTTATGAGAATGAATACATGAGATATTGTTTTTATAATACCTTGCATCCTGTAGAAACTTCCCCACAGGATGTGGCTGTGGAAGAATAGGTCCAGGTTTCTTTGTACTTACAAACCTCTATTACTCTTTCTTTGAATCTGCTTCCTTTTCTCACATTCTCTTTATTGAATCATCTTTTTATCCTCTTCATAAAGCTCTTCTCCCATAGGGTGTAAATAAAAATGTGAAGAAAGGAAATGGCACCAGTGAAAAGAGGGCGGAAAAAATGGTAGCAATGGCAAGGAGAAGGTTGCGGAGGTCAATTTGGAACCAAACTGAAGATGAAGAAGAGGAAGAGGTGGAGGAAGAGTACTTACCTTCAGAGGAAGATGAAGATGCCAATAAGAAGGTAAGTGTTGGTTATATACCTATTAATGTGGTATCAAACATTTACCTATTGGAGCTTTGTATGTTTTGACTGTATAGAATATACTGAGGTTGCTACTCTCCACTGGAATTTTATTTAGAAACTGTGAATGATGTTATGTAGTAACTAAACCCTTTCCCATCTAACCCTAAATATTAGAAATGATAAAGTAATGTGTTGTGTTGGTGCAGGTGGAGTCACTACTGGGTGCACAAGGGTCCCTCCTGGCATCAGCTGTGGTGGGGGAGGAGCCAGCTAGAGTGGAGGCTGGGGTGTGGTGGGGAGTGCACAAGGGTCCCTCCTGGCATCAGCTGTGGTGGGGGAGGAGCCAGCTAGAGTGGAGGCTGGGGGAAAGGTCAATATGGCTGTTGGTAAGTTGAATTGTAATATGATTAAGGATTTATCCACAACCCAAAACATTGTATATATTTGGCTGATATATAGAGTGAGTTTAGACCATTTATTGTTAAATATCAATGTTTGCAACAGAATACAGATACTTATAAAATAACTGTAATATTATGCTTACAAACTGAGACAAAGGGTGTGGCAAAATATGGTTACCTGGGAGTGAGGATTTAAGTATGTAGTGATCCTGAAAAAGAATAAATGGAACTTACTTCTGCTATTTCCATGAGGTAGTTAATTATATGTTGTGATGCATCAACATTATCTGCTGCCAGCTTCTTGGAGTCTGCAGAGACCCCATAAAGGATCTCCCTAGGGCAACTAAGTACCGTAAGTTCATTTCCCTCTATCAGGTTTCTTTGACGCTGGAGAGTTGGATGGTCGTGTGGTGGGTGTGGGTGGAGCAACATATGTGTTCCCCAGCTACTGCTCCATTGTAAGCGAACCTGACGATTGCCTCACCAACAAGTCCATCACTGTGGGGATCCAGGTGAGGCTTTGTTGTCGAAGAAATGCCACTAAAATACCAGTAACTGAAACTGGGGGCCTTGTTTGTAATAATCTTTGGCAATTTAATAAATGTATTATGTTAAAGGAAACAGCTGATTATTCACATAAAGGTGTTACATTACACTTTCATTATGTTTAGGTAATCAAGCTAGAAGAGATGTACAGGAGGAATATTATTGAGACACTAAATATAGGACTGTACTTCCACAGTTTTAATATTGCCTCAGTAAATCTTCCACAGATGGCTAAATGGTGAGTCCCTGGGTGATGATTCTTCCACAGTGCAGCTTAGTCTGGTAGATGCTGCATCCCATCCCCTTCCTGTTCACAATGCTACCAGAGACTTCATCATACACATTCCCCGAGACGAGGGTTCGAGTGTAGAGCCGGAAGTGGTTGGTGAGTAGAGTTTTCAAACCCTCATTTATACCTTTTCTGGTGGCAGATAAGCCCAGTTGTTGCATTTCTAGTAGTGTTATCTTGATAATCAGTAAATTATGTTTCACATTACTTCTGTTGTTTTCATCATCTGTATTATGGTTCAAAGTTTTCTACACTTGTTTTATATTTTCTTTCTGTCTGACACTTTGTTTTCAAAAAAATTCTGTTCTGACTTCATTATAAGTCCTTTTTGTCCTAAATAATTTATTTTAAATTATTGCTGTTCTAAAATGTCTGTATAAAAGTTCATTTCAATTTTAAATCCAATTTGATCAGTCCTACATTTTTCCAGGGGAGAGGACCACACTGCAAGATTCATTGGTTGGGGATAGATAGACAGATGGAAGGATAACTGAACCGATATATTGGTATTGCTTTTATGGGCATGAATATACTGTACAGGTACTTTATATCTTTCCTCTGTACTGTACAGATATGTAGATAGAATAAAACTGAGTAAGTAGGAGGATACATAGATAAATAATATCAACAACAACAAAAACAACATACTTTTCTGCCAAAGCTCCGAGTATTAATCAGCAGGCTTGTAAAGAAAGAGATAATTAAATGTAAACTGACAAATTTATAAGTATTTAAGCCAATAGAAAAATAGACTTACTGTACTTAGATAAAATGAGACGGAGAGATAGGCATAGATCCTTTGCACGTGCTTGAAGCCTAGGACCAAAGCCAAATGTAAAATAAAATCCAGAATATTATGCAATACCTTTACTATACAGTACCATATTTCCCTCTCCACCAGAGCCACGAGTGTCGAATACAATGCCTCTGAGCATACACAAGGTAGAAGTGCCACTACCCAACTTGGGAGTGTCAGTCCTTGTGATGCCAGCCAGTGGGTCCTGGCCTGGTCTTCCTCGGAGCTCAATGGTTCTCTTGAACACACTGAAAATCTCCTCTATTTCAATGAACTTAACTATCACCCTGGTAAGTACAGTAGGCCTACATAGTGGGAGACTTTCAGTTTAGTTCAATTGGAGGTCAGAAGATGCAGTAGAACCGTTTCAAAAATTCTCTCAATAATATTTTTTTCTCCGGTATTAATCCCTTTATGCTCTTTCAACCAAGTTTGTATCTTGTACTGTACTTCCTATTGCTTTCCAAACTTATTTTATTACTAGTTCTTTAATAATTGACACTAATAAACTGATTAAGCATTGCTGAAAAGAATGTTAGTAACTTGTAGGAATTTACTAATTTGCTGATTCATAACTTGCCTGACTTGAAAGATACCAGACAGGAACTGGACAGGAAGTCACAACATTTTTTGTTCTGTCAATGGACTTTCTCTTAATGGACTTTAAATATGTTAGTCTGAAAGAGTAGATGTAATTCTGTTTAAAAACAATCATCAATGGGATTATTGTATTAGGTACCAGAAAAATTCCTGTACTTGTACTCAGAACTAAAGTTAATGCCATCCCAAGTTGTGTTAGCAAAGAAGCCACTAACCATCTTTTTCCACATGATTATCTCCTGATACGGTGCTATAATCTTTTTTCCTTCTTTACTGATATCCAGCTTCTGTATGCTTAAACTTTGTTCATTCTTCTCATCTGCCGTGTTTGTCATACGTAATGGTCTATTTTCCGCATGGTACCAAAAGTAATTATTAATGGTATTCTCTTCTCTCCCCTCATCAGACACAGGATTCTATGAGCTATTTCTGGACTCTGAGACAATAGGGGAGGCCACCGGGACATATTCCATCGGTATTGGACACTACAACATGACTGAGGCTGTGGTAAGTGAATATTGAACAGTATATCATGTAACCATCATATTGTACTAGAACATGGTCATTGTCAATCTTAATTAAGACTATTCCTGTGTAGGGCCCACAAAGAGGAGATTGATGGAGTTAACTCTATAAGATGGAAGTTTAAATAATTCTGCTTGAGTTGTACAGCAGTAAGATGTCCAAATTTTTTATGTTGCTACCAGTTCTTTCACATTGTACCACACATAAGAACACACAGACTCAGACTGAGCGTTCTACTGTAATTTCTTTATCCATTTTAAATAAATCATTCCCCTCTAATTTACTAAAACATTTTATATTCCATGTTACCCCTTTCATATTCACCCTCCAGCAAGAAGAGCATCCCTGCTTTGAGGACCCTCCCCCCCGGCACCTTTATATACAGCTTTGCCACGGGTTTCAACGAGAGCTACTCCTTCTCGTCCTTTGTGTCCTCCTGCCTTTTCTTCAACAAGGAGACGCTAAGCTGGAGTAGTGAGGGATGCAGAGTAAGTAAACTTCTGAGGAGTGGACTGAAAAATAAATATATTTCTTTATTACATATTTATTAAATATTATAGGATAGGCAAAACTTAATGGTGACACTCACTTGTATAACAGTGATAAGAGTGGAATTTTAAGCAATGAAGGTTTGAATATGTTATAGAATATATATCTTTGAAGAAGAGAATTAAATATACGGATAATTTTAAATTGCAGAATGTGGCAGAACATTATAATCCACAAAGAATAACAATTTTGTTTGTCTGCTAGCCTAACTGGGAAAATGTCTTTGTATATGGCCTACTACTGTATAGGAAAGAATACCTTTGGCATTGTTAATTCATACTGAAGCATAATTAAGCATAATGCATGCAGTACAGTAAAGTATAGGATAATCCTGCAAGTCTCTTTTGTCTACATGATGTATGTTCTTACTTATATAATTTTGAGAACTAGCTTCATACTGTACACGACTTCATCCTGTAAATTATTCCAAATTTGTCAGTCTATCTTCATAGCTTAAATCTCCTTAGAAAAAAAGACTTATAGTATATTATTTAGTCTATAGAATGCAATTTTCATGTTTGCCAGAAACATTAGATTTTCACCAATTGATTTTTCAGTTGTTAAATGCAAATTATAGTGACTGAAGTTCTTTTCTTCAACTAACTATTGAGAGAGATATTCTTCCAGTTTGTGTTCCCCTATCATCATACAGTATTTATGATTGTGATGATGTGGACTTAAGTAAGGACATGAAACACCCTTTAGTACAGTACTGTACAGTATTTAGTGCCAGATTTTTTTAATATTTGATAACCATGATGAACCTTATCCCTACAGGTTGTGGGAGCCAATACAACCATAACCACTTGTGCCTGCAACCATCTCACTTCCTTCGGTTCCGGTTTCTTTGTTGCCCCCAATGCCATCGACTTTTCCTATGTCTTTGCTAATGCTGGCTTCTTGGACAACCTCACCATCTATCTTACGCTGATTATATCCCTTGCCTTGTACTTCATAGGCCTTGTGTACGCTAGGATCAAGGTGAGTCTTTTGGGTTACATTATATGGTGGTGCATACAAGGATAATGTGAATCTTGCCAGGGTTTCTATGACTACTTCATAACAACCCATTTTTTCTTCAAATGAGGATAACTGGTAATAACAAATTCCAATCTTTTAAGAAAGAGGAATACCATATAATCAATATGAATTGTTTATATTGTCTCTCTCTCTGCAAGGATCGAAGAGATGTGGAGAAGGTGGGTGTGATCCCCCTGGCTGACAACGAACCCAGTGACCAGTATCTGTATGTCCTCATTGTACACACTGGTCACATCCCCAATGCTGGCACCAAGTCCAAGGTCTTGTCACAAGTTCTGTTCTTCTCTTTTTATAGAGTTTCATGTTATACCCTGTAGTCATAGGTATCATGGGATATGTATATACTCTTTCTTGAATCTCTCAAATTCTCTTCCCTTTTATTGAGTGATGCAGGATTTGTTTCATCTCAGGTTCTATTATTTAAGCTTTTCTTCTCAAATTTTATAAATCCCTCACTTTTTGAAGTCTGTTATAATATTTCTTTCGTGGTCATGTGTGTCCCAAATTTTGTATTTACATTTACAGCACTGTATTACCATAACTAGTGGTAAGGTTATGAGAGAATTTTTCACCTAAGAAGATGATTGGTATAACCTGTAAATATCTCACTTCCAGGTTCAGTTTCTGATTGCTGGAGATTGGGAGGAATCAGATGTACGGACTCTCAATGAAGCTGAAACCTCCCGTCCACTTCTGACCAGGGGATCTGTGGATCACTACCTCATGGCCACCAGCAGGTGAGGACGACTAGGAGACAGGGCAGGAGTTATAAAGGCTTTGTATTTTTTTTGTTAAGTAAGAGACTTCTGATTCCTCCACATTGGGTGACAAAGCAGACAATGTAAACTGTATTGAGCATGTTTTTCTTGGCACAAATTGGAGGAATTGGTAGCCTCCAGCCTCCTGACAAATTTTTAGACAGCTTTCTGAAGACATTATATTTTAGTTCTTTCAGCTGTTCTATGGCAAGATTTTCTAATTGGCTTATGATGGTTGGGAGGTGTGTGTTTAGAGAAATGGTGGGATGCTTGTAACACATTTGGATGTCCTGTTCAATCTTTGTGTTAAGATATATTTATATATGTACGGTATATTTCTCAAGAAGAAAACTAACTTCCCAAGAAATATTGTGACTATGGTATATTTTATAAACATATTGTAATTTATCACCTCAACAGACCACTGGGGCCACTGCACTACCTAAGGATCTGGCATGACAATGGTGGTAAGGGTCGGAGCAGCTCTTGGTTCTTGGGGTACATGGTGGTGCGGGACATACAGACCGGCGAGCAGTTCCAATTTATCTGCAATCAGTGGTTGGCCGTTGAGGAGGGTGATGGACTGGTAAGCAGAGAATGGAGAATTAAATGAATTGCTAATTATTGACCACATAATTATCTTTCTATTCTTTGACCACATTTTATTAATATGTTTCAATATTTTTTCATCTTTTGACCATATACAGTACATCTTATTGCATAATTTTTATTGCTTCAGGCAGGTAAATATCTTTTGACTAACTGTAATGTACTGTATGCTTAAATACTGACTAGTTCCTTATCTCGGCTACCATACTTGCTTTTCTCAGATTGACAGGCTTGTTGCTGTAGCTGGTGAAGAACAGCTGAGAGATCTGTCTCATGTATTCACCCACTCAGTGGACAAGAGCATGGCTGATGACCATCTGTGGTTCAGTGTATTCCTGAGGCCACCTCGCTCTCGCTTCACCCGAGTACAGCGCCTCTCCTCCTGCATGGCTCTCCTGTACCTTTCCATGCTGGTCAATGCCATGTTCTACCAGAAGGTTGGTGGTAACACATTTTTCAAACCACTGTACTAGATTTGGCAGGGTTTCCTCACTCATGTTTGGACATTTTAGCACCCAGTTGGATCTCAAAGTAAAAATTCACTGAAATTCTGTGTTATAAAACTAGATACAAGAAGTTTAGCAAATGTATTCCTTCCCCAGGTTCCAGAAGATGGTGCCGGTGGGGGACTGAGGCTGGGTCCTGTCAGTATTTCCCCTCAGGCCCTGGGTATTGGATTCATCAGCAACCTCATCGTGTTCCCGCCTTCTTTTGCTATTGTTTTCTTCTTCCGCAAGTCCCGCCCTCGTAAGGTGAAGGAGTCCAGGCTGCAGATAGCTCTCAGAAAGCAGCGAGAAAGTGCAGGTATGGCATGTCCTGTATAGTACTGTACTTGTACACTAATTCTGTAGCATGTGGGAGAGAGACATGATAGGAACTTTCAATGTTGATATGTGATGTGATGACAAGTGAATGTTAGTTATGGTTGCAGTGTATAGTGTTAATCCATGATATATGGTGGGAGCTATTTGTATTAAAGTAGAAAAGTGGATGTGAGATGTAATGGAGACTCCTTTTTATTTTAATGATGATGGGAACATTATAATATAGTGATGTAATTACGAGTTGAAGTAAAACAAAATCCCTTCTTATTTATGTTACACTTATTCTTTCATAATGATGAATTACTCATTATCAGATGATCCCATCTTGGGATTGGCCATGGAAGAAGCCACATCAAGGTAAGTATTGTTTTTTAATGCAGTTGTTGTTGAAGTTTCTCAAGCTGTTTGGCCGAGCAGCCCCGATGTGGAGTCAGAGGGTAGCGGAAATTTCTCTTACTCCCTGGATCCTAAATCCACGACTCTCAATTCAACTGTTTCCTTAAAGGAGCTCATTGCACAACAGGAGAAGGACAAGGATAAGAACAAAGTGGTAAGTCATCCTTAGGTTCTCTGTCTAACTGTTCTTCAAATTCATACCTGTATTATACTTAAATTGACATAGAAGCTCAAAACTAATTGTAGACATTGGTACAATAGTTCTAGCTAAACTTAGGCTCCTTCAGACAGTTACTTCCCTTCTCTCAAACTTTCTTTCCCCAATCTGGTACTGATCCACTATCTGTCACTCCTCAGGGGCGACGAAGAAAGTTGAGCCTGCCCTGGTGGTTTGTACTGGTGGCTTGTACTGGTGGCTTGTACTGGTGGCTTGTACTGGTGGCTTGTACTGGTGGCTTGTACTGGTGGCTTGTACTGGTGGCTTGTACTGGTGGTTTGTACTGGTGGCTTGGTTCCTGTGTGCTGTTAGCATCGGTACTGCTGTCTTCTTCCTCTGGGCATATGGCATTCAGTTTGGTAATGCCAAAGTAACTAAGTGGCTCACAGCTCTTCTGTCCTCCATTGTATCCTCAGTCCTTTTCACCCAGCCTGTCAAGGTGAGTGTGATTGTTTTATGGTGAAAAAACACAAACTTGCAGTATGCCATTTATGAGGAATCTTTGAACGGGTAGCACTAAATACCCCAGTCTCTTCTACTTCAGAAGAAATATTGTATGCACTTTCTCTGATGATGGATATGTTTGTATCAAATGTTTACTTTCTAAATCAGTAATAACAAATATTCATGGTGTGAAAGTATCGATGAGAACACAATTTTTTTTAAATAATAAACTTCAACTTTCCAAATGTATAATTTAGAATATGGTACAATTTACCAACACAGTAGATGATCTAAGTGAAGTAATCCAAAGTGATGATGATTTTCAAATTTTGTATAATGCACATGGTGGCGGGAGGGAAAAAGTGAGCATTGTAGTATACATGGAATCCTCAACTTCACCCCAGTTCTCTAGGCAAGAGGATTAGTGGCTCACAGAACTTGGCATGAAGCAAGCTTTTGAGGGTGACTGATTTCATTACTATGTGTTCTTGTGTTAACAATAATAAAGCAATAATGATGACAACAATGATAATGATAAAAATAATAATAATAATAATTATTATTATTATTATTATTATAATGACAATAACAATAATAGTAATGATAATAGTACATAATAATAAAATGATAATAAAAAATAATAATGATACAGTAATAATGATAATGATAATAATAAACAATATACAGTACAGTATAAAATGATAAATGAACTGCCTTGGCTTCACAATGTTCACGTACTTTGGAGCCCAGACTAGACTTCATTCCCCGGCTTCACTCCTTTATGTAGTCTAATGAGAGTAGGTTATTGTTGTGCCTTCCCAAGAGTCATAGGCTAATTAAGAAGATAATGTTATTTAAAATAGTTTACAGTGGCAGTTTGTGTTTTACACATACTGTACCTGAACGGTTTTCATCATGGCTGAATACTGCACTATTTTTGTAAATACTGTATTGTAGAATTTAATGCTAGCCTTCTTTATAAACAGGGGACAACTCCCTTAATATTTTAGTCTTCAAAGATTGTAATTAACATTTTTGTTAAGCCAAATCCCAACAGAAAAATGGAGCATTAATATGAACTCTTTTTTTTCACCGTCAACAAAATAGTAAAAAAAATTGCACCAATATTCACCCAGAGTCCAGGCTGGTAATTAGCAAACCTGGCAGTAATTGGTCTTTTATCTCACTGCACTGCCACCCTCGGGTCTTCCCTGGGCCGCTATGGTGGGATGGGGCGTGATTAATCCACCACCAGTGAACAATGAAGCACTGATTTGTCCTTGTGTTGGTGGAGTGTGGTGTTGCAGAGTTTTGTGTTGGTGGAGGTTCTCTCTTGCTCTTTATATAGTATTTTTATTTTGTATATGAAGTAAAAGTAATAGTGAAAAATGTTTGCAAGGAATTTTGTATATAGAATGAGAAAGACATTGTTTATTTACCTAATGTATATTGATATCAAGAAACACATAATGAACATGTAAAGCATAATTTGTAGTACAGTACAGTAGCCACAATTCCTGCAAGCATAACCACATTAAACATATACAGTAGCATATGAACTTTTCTGCCATGAACTGGTGTGTGGATTAAAATCAATATACTGTACTGTATATTTATGGCTTGTTCCTTTGGTACCCATTAATGATACTACAAAGGTGCTCTTTTCTTCTTATGACTGTCATACAGTTACACTAAAAACATTGCAGTAAAAAATATGAATTGTACACTTTGTCTGTATAATTGACAAATATTCTGGCATGAAAATCCTTAAAAGGTACAGTATACTAGTATATGTAAAGTTTACTACATTCAGTGCATGGACTTTGTAAACAGATTAATACTGAAGTATATAATGAGTAATCTTTTATAATCAGTTTAC
Organism: Petrolisthes manimaculis; assembly: GCA_034508575.1. Classification (NCBI taxonomy): domain Eukaryota; kingdom Metazoa; phylum Arthropoda; class Malacostraca; order Decapoda; family Porcellanidae; genus Petrolisthes; species Petrolisthes manimaculis. The sequence goes on along the minus strand of JAWZYT010003001.1, from coordinate 93,364 downwards.
CATAGGTACCTCAACGTGCGGTCCCTTCCATGGCAATATATGGAGAGAGTTTATGTACATGTACTAAAATACATTCTACAGTAATTATTTTCCCTCTGAAGAAAGAGTGCAACACCAGCAATATAATACAGTACATATGAACTGGTTGGGTTAATTACTTCTGCTTATTTGAGTAATTTTAATCCAGTATTTGCTTTGTTCTTCATTTATCACAGATCTACCTCATGTCCAATTGATGAGTTTGAGGACTATGATGATGATGAGGAGGAGTTCCACCCTGCCCGTGATGAGGAACTGCTTAGGTACGGGCATGCTTGTTTATGGGTAAGTTGGGTGTGGTTTGATTAAGATGGGGATGGGGATTCTTATGATGTAGTTAATATGTACTGAGACCACACATACTGTAGGTATGGTTAAGGGTCTCATTTATATGTACTGTACTGTACTGTATTCTGTTCATACATGTGCTTAGACAAGCCTAAAATAGATACAGAACCAGTATCAAGTTACCAGAATGTTTTAATGTAATATTTTATTGAATATTAGTAACGAATACTTTAAACTTTAGTATGGTGCCCATGCACAATGGATTTGATAACCTGAAAGACTAACTCCCTAATAATTTATCCTTTTCCATGATATAATATACAACTCATCCTCTTAATTTGATAACCTGGGAGCATTTTCAGTTACTATATAATTCTGCAATTGTTAAAGTTGTGCCTAATGACAGTTTTACATAGATAATGATAATATAATTAATGTACAGTATACAGTAGTAACATTTGTCCATCTCCCTTTGTCTCAGTCGTCCCACAGCTCTATTGATTCCTCTCTCTCTCTCCTTCCTTTTCTTCCTCCCTCCCTCCCTCCTTACACCTCTTCCTTTCACCCTGCTCTTCCTCTCTCTTCCACTCTCACACCAAGTCCTTTACTCCCTTACTTTTCCATTGGTTCCTCTCCTTCCCCTACTGTGTCTTTGTCTTCCTTTGACTCTTTTGTTCTCACCCTTCCTATCTCATTTCTCTCTCTCTCTCTCTGTTCCCCTTACCATGTCTCATATTAATTATTTCCTTCCAAGCTAAATGCATGTATTATTACCATTAATCATAAAGTAATCACACCCTCATAATGTATTACTGTAATGTTTAATTATTTGGTGTACTGTATTGATAACTGCTTCAACAAAAACCTGGAACTTGTGCTCCCTGTTTGCACAATATGTTTGGGCTAAAATTAAGTCCAGGCATAATATTATATTTATAGCTTGTGTAATACTTGTAGTCTAATAGTCTAGATGCATTCTTTATAGTTCATCATCTTTAGTTTATTCTTTCTAACTCTTGGGAACTCCCTAATGGGTGTAACCAGGGCAGAAGAGTCTTTTTATAAGATTTTAGAATAAAACTTGCACTGCTAGACAATCCTATAGCTTGTCCTTCCCTGTCCCCAGAACTCATTGTCAACTTTCTCATGCATAGATCATGCTCATCTTTAAATAGCGTGCATAATGCTATTGAGTGTAAAAGTGGTCTGTATATTGTGTTCCTATGTTTCAGACATATGGTCCCCATTATTTATATTATTTAAACTACCAGTATTTGTATTAGACACACAGGTTTTGGTAATATGATATGCTAGTCTATGGGACTCAAATACTTCACATATCCAAGTCCTAAATGACTGATACTTATCCTAGACACAAAATGGTAAGAAGTCAATTCTGATTAATGAATAAAAAAAATTGACTGGTGTTAATCAGAGTCAAATTGTCACAGAAATATATACAGTATGAGGATCCTAAATGCATTCAGCTTCTACTCTAATGTAAGTATTGGAATACCTCAGCTACCGACTCCTGAGTTAATATGATTTAATATTGGCGTATATCTTACTAGCACTTTCCTCTGTACTTTACTGAATGTCATTTTCGGTCTGTATCCCTGAAAAGATTAGGGTTTTTTGAAATACAGTATTTTCAATTAGATGGCAGTTATTCCATTGATATTTCCTAAGACTTAACTCATGTATGGGGACATTGAAATAGTTATTTACCTTCCATGTCAAAAGTGTACTTGCTTTCTTGAACAGAAGAAATGTCTGGAATCCGTCAAGTAAGATTAAAAAAATTTAGTTATTTTTAAGACATAAAACTTTGACCATGAAATATGTGTGCCTAAAGAAATGTAAAGTATAATTTCCACCATACAACAGGTAGTGGAGTCAGTAGGCGCAACAAGAACCAGATTGGCACTAACCTGACGGAAGAGGAAATTGCTGCAGCCAAAGAGAAACGTTTGCAAGAGGTGGCCATGCAGGATCTGTTGTTGGAGATATTAGTGTACATGATATTCCTCACACTGATACTCTCTGTCAGGTTAGTGGACAAAAGTGTATCATGCCATTATAGTATATAAGATGACTTGTTGTTTTGAGGATTGTCAGTACAATTTTTTAGATTATAAGGCTTGATGGATCTTTTGTTTGTTTTATAAACTCTTCATTTAATTATATTGCCTTCTTATGATTAATGCTTCGTTAGATTTCTAACTACCTATGATATTGACATCTGCCTCTACAAGGAACTTCCACTGAGGAAGATGACCACATGCAAAATTCCTCTGTTTGAGAAAGTCACTTCCTTACATTACTAAGTTTCTATTAGGAAGTGACCAGCTCATTACAAAAGGGGCTATTTTAAAGATTGATGAATTAACATATCACTTTGTGAATGTTCAGTTGTCGTAAATCTTTACTTTTGCAGCCATGGAACAAAAGGACCCTAATGTCTTTTTGATGAGGGTAAAACATAAAGAACACCTTCGCACACTACTCCCCACCAGACTCCTCGTGCCCATCTTTCCTTAAGGTTTGTTTTAGGTCATTATTATTATTATTGTCATCATTATTATTATTATCATTGTTATTTTTAGTATTATTATTTTTAGTATTATTATTTTTAGTATTATTATTTTTAGTATTGTTATTTTTATTTTTATTATTATTTTTACTATTATTGTTATTTTTATTATTATTGTTATTATTATTATTATTGTTATTTTTATTATTATTGTTATTTTTATTATTATTGTTATTTTTATTATTATTGTCATTTTTATTATTATTGTTAATTTTATTATTATTATTATCATTATTATTATCATTGTTATTACCATTATTATTATTGATGTAGTAATTTTATAATAATTTATTCATTTGTATTATTTTGTACCTCCATAAATTAATTCATTTGTATTTTTATTACAGATTTGGTTTTACAAGAAAAATAACTGCTACCATCATCACTACCACTACTGCTATCATCACTACTACTACTATCATCACTATTACTACTACTACCAGTTAATGTGAGTTATTGACCGACTGTGTGTGTGTGTGTGTGTATTTCTCACATACACACATACATTATCACTGATGGTATTATATTATATTGTCTGTGTGTGTGTGTGTGTGTGTGTGAGATATATATATATATATTTCACACACACACACACACACACACACAGACACACAGACACACAAATAATATAATACCATCAATAATTTAGTATGTAAAATAATTATGATGTTATAATAATAATAATATGTCTGTCTGTGTGTGTGTGAGAGAGAGAGAGAAAGGGAGAGGGAGTGATTTATCTCTCTCTCTCTCTTTTTATCACACACACACACAGACAGACATAATTATGATGTTATAATAATATGTCTGTCTGTGTGTGTGTGAGAGAGAGAGAGAGAAAGTGAGAGGGAGTGATTTATCTCTCTCTCTCTCTTTTTCTCACACACACACACAAAATTATTATTATAACATCAAAAAAATTTAATTGAACCCTACACCCTTACAGGTAAAAATTAATTAATATTTTCACCAGGTGAGAGAATAATATATATATGTTTATTATATATGTAAGAGGTAAATAAAATATATATAGAATAATAATATATGGTTTTTATTTATTTTAACTTTTGTTGTTCTTCTTGTTCTCATTCTTCTTGTTCTCTTCTCTCTGTGTGTTCTTGTTCTCTCCTCCCTCCTTTCTTCTCTCTCTCTCTCTCTTCTCCCTCCTTCCTTCCTTTCTTCTCTCTCTCTTCTCTTCACACCTGTAAAATAAATACATTAATTAGTATTAAATCTTTGTGTGTTTGAATACAATATATTTCTAACATACATACAAACTAATAAATATAAATAATAATAACAAATAAACGAGTCCTTCAAATTATTATCACTATTATTATTATTATTATTAATATTATTATTATTACTATTATTATTATTATTTTTATTATTATTATTTTTATTATTATTATTTTTTTTAATACAGAAATAGATTAACAAAACAATTTATAAAATTTACTATTAATTCTGTATAATTTAATTATTCTCAATGTCGGTTTAATTAAAGGATTAATTTTATATTAATTAACTAATTAAAATGACTATTAACTCAAACTACCAAAAAACCTTACCTTAATTAAGTTTAATGTGTGATGACTTGTATTGTCACTTGAGGGTTAATGGTCACTTCAAACTGTCCCTCAAGTGCTTGTTAATAGCCAAGGGGGAATGTCAAGTCCTTCCTCCTCCTCTTCTCTCTATCTTCTTCTTCTTCTCTCCTCCTCCTCTTCTCTCTATCTTCTTCTTGTTCTCTTCTCCTCCTTCCTTCCTTCCTCCCTCCTTCCTTTCTTTCTTGTTTCTTCTCTCCTTCCTTCCTTTCTTCTCTCTCTCTTCTCTTCACACCTGTAAAATAAATACATTAATTAGTATTAAAGCTTTGTGTGTTTGAGAACAATATATTTCTAACATACATACAAACTAATAAATAATAATAATAACAAATAAACAAGTCCTTCAAATTATTATTACTATTATTATTATTATTAATATTACTATTATTATTAATATTATTATTACTATTATTATTACTATTATTTTTTTTTTTATTATTTTTATTATTATTTTTATTTTTATTAATACAGAAATAGATTAACAAAACAACTTATAAAATTTACTATTAATTCTGTATAATTTAATTATTCTCATTGTCGGTTTAATTAAAGAATTAATTTTATATTAATTAAAGAATTAATTTTATATTAATTAAAGGATTAATTTTATATTAATTAAAGGATTAATTTTATATTAATTAAAGGATTAATTTTATATTAATTAAAGGATTAATTTTATATTAATTAAAGGATTAATTTTATATTAATTAAAGGATTAATTTTATATTAATTAAAGGATTAATTTTATATTAATTAAAGGATTAATTTTATATTAAAGTATTAATTTTATATTAATTAACTAATTATAATGACTTAACTCAAATTACCTTAATAATTAACTTTAATGTGTCGAGTGATGACTTTTATTGTCAATTTAAATTAATTAATTAATTAATTCTACATTAATTAATATTTACTACCAAAACCTAACCTTACCTTAATTTCTTCTCTCCTCTCTCTATCTCTATCTTTTTTTTCTTCTCTCCTTCCTTTCTTCTCTCCTTCTTTCTCTCCTTCTCTCTCTCTCTCTCTCTCTTCACATCTGTAAAATAAATAAATTAATTAGTATAAATACATACTATACATACATACATACAATCTATACATACATACAATCTATACATACATACAAACTATACATACATACATACAATCTATACATACATACATACAATCTATACATACATACATACATACAAACTGTATATTATATAAATCATACTGTATAATTAGTATAACACACATACATACATACATACACTATCCTTAGAACACACATACATACATACATACATACACTACCCTTAGAACACACATATACACACACAAACACA